>CM065053.1:57686350-57893850 GCA_032883995.1 Coronaproctus castanopsis
TTTTACTCTTCGACTTTATTGAAATTCCTAATATTACCAACTCTCTTTGCGAGTCGTAAATCTAGATATCGTGATTATGAAAAATCCATCCGCTGTACAAGATGTCGCCGTGAATCTCTGTCGCGAGCCATCCGGGTGCCAAACTTCCTCCTACTCATACCGTTTCTGACCATGTTGTAGGAACGCGAGCGCATTACCGACTATAGAGCAATAAAATATTAAATATTCCGTATTCTCGATACGTTTGTCGTATCTGTTTAAATTAGCTAACTTGATTCGATCTGTGGGAGTAATTTCTGCATAATGAATCTTCAACCTAGTACACTCTCATGCGGGAACCCCATATTTGTGAATTAGAGAACGATTTCGAAATATCGGGGAAGTCCCTCCCTGGCATATCGTAAAAGGTACAAATGCAAACGTACTACAGGAATTCGGTGTATATTGACGGTGAAATATTTGGAGCGTATTGTTCTCCGTACGCAGAAACTACAGGATCTTCAACAGCTTCGAATAGATATAATAAGAAATTTAAAGTTTTCATCGGTGTATACGATGACTAAAAGATAGAGGCACGCATGGCGCATCCATTTGCTATATTATTATAATACCTTACCGACACGATATGCCGAGCTGGCGCTTCCTCGACTACTTCAGGCGATGGTCTTTTATTTTGTTGCGAAGATTTAGATTTGTAGTCATTCCGGTGCCTCGGAAATCGGTCAAATCGCCTACCAATGTCTACTGAGACCATCGATAGGGAATACTTAATGTTATAATTACTTTTAAAAAATTCGAATAAAATTTAATTAAAATCTATAAAGGCCTCGTTGATACATTTTCATGACCGGTACTAAAATTTACATTACGGTTAATCGATTCGAAATAAAAGCAATAAAACGTTCATACCTGAAATATAGCGTCGCCGTAAGTATAAGAAGAAACGTAATGAGATCCGGAATGAGCGATAAATCTCAAAATAGATCGCTCGTCGTCGGCTCTTAATCGTTTGATCTGCTCTTCAACAGACGGTTCTATTTCCGTACGACGGAATTCGCTAATACGACCGAATTTAGAATGTTGTTCGAATTTTACCAATAAATATGTAAATCTGCCGGTTAAATAAAGTTCGGATAAACCCAAAAATGTGGCCCAATTTTGTTGGGACCAATTCGCCATGAAGGCTTTCGGAAGTTCTTCTACCATTTCGATGTTGTAATCTCGGAAAAGGATATTCATTAAATGAGTCCAATTAGAGCATACCTCGACTTGCCAATTCCCGCGCATGACGTCATTTTTAATTATCACGCTGTTGAATGACGAACAATGCACAAGATTAATGAAATTGTTATTTTTATTCATATATATATATATATATATATATAAGAAAATTTGACTTTTTTCCGGTTTTCGAGTAATTGCTAAGCGAATATTGTTATGAAAATGGAAAATTTTTTATATAATCCAATTTTTTTGTGATTTATATTTTCCGATTAAGACGGTCGAATACATAAACCACACTTCTGAAAATTTCGAGCGATATAAATATTTTCACAATATTTATAAAATCTGAAGACCATTAGTTTGCTTTTTTCAAGTATGTCAGTTCCAACAATTAGATGGGGCTAATGCATTTGTGAAACTCTGTATAAAGATGTCACAGAAACTAGTATGCTAAAAAATGATAATAATAAATAGAGCTGAGATGAAAAGAAATATGTTGAAAATGAGAAACTTTTTTTGTGTGTGTGTGTCGTTGCAAAGCATATTTATGATTAAGGAATGAACAGTGGTGAATATATTTGTATAAAGTTATAAAAATACAAATATAACGCGGATTGTCAACATTATTACCACAATATCAAAAGAGTGGAAAGAAAAAACAAACCGTTAAATACTGTAAGAAAAAATACAAATAACCAAGTAAACAAGTTTTCTTAATTACCGATTACTTAAACATTAATGTTGGAACTTAAACTTCTAAACTATATTGTGTGAGTTTTCAATTCTTGCATGAATACTCTCGGAAAAATATAAAAATGGGTAACGTATGTGTTCTTTCTTCCTCCTCCTTTGGACCCTCGGAAGGGTGTAGTGATATCCAATCCGATCTGTCTTGAGCAGACAACAATGCTTCGTGCGGATTTAATCCAGATAGTGATTTTATCTGGTCAACCCAGTCCGCGGTCTAGGGTGTTCTTAATTTGTAAAAGGTCTAGTAAACTGATTAATTATAATGTACGTTTATTACATTTAGAAAGTTGTCAGGAATTGTAATTGCTATTCGAGGAGATGAGCACGTTGTTTCCCGGTATGAAAAATCAGTCCATAGTTTTAGAACGAAATCTCTAATGCGATGTTGGCCAGTAGCGTTATATACGCTATCAATTTTAGTAAAGATGCATTGAGAATACATCCGAGGCATCTATCTCGAATGAGTTGTAATTTATTAGAGGTGGCTTTTGATATCGAGCTCAAGACAGGACAAACGTAATATACTACCGGACGGATTAATGTTTTACAGAGGATTATCTTGTTGTTAAGGACTTGCGGTTAATTATTTTTCTCGATTACGACATTATTTACGTGCTCAGTGAATGTCAGTCTATTGTCGAGAATCACACCAAGATAACGAATCTTACAGACGATTCGAGTATCCCTGTACCGACAGATTTTCAAGTAAAACTAGTCTACTACGAGTGAAGAAGAATATAGGTTCGGTTTTAGGCGGGGGTTTATGCTAATTTGCCATTTTTTATTGCATTCGCGATATTTTGAATTTTAGTCTATTACGGATTAGGTCTGTGCGAGTTGCAGAATATTGCAGTGTCGGCAGCAAAAGTCCCGACTTTCGTGTTAGATAGTTTCGGAAAATCGTAGAGATACAGTGTAAACAAAAGTGGTCAAATACTGTCTTGCTGTGGAACACCGGCTGAACAAGTTTGTGAGACAACACAGAGTTACACACGTGAAAAGGTCCGTTGCGTAACTAACTAATAATTAAACGAATTAAGTAGGTTGAGAATTTGCACATTATAACTTAGTATAGAATATCCCCACGTTGTATCGAATGCTTTAGCAACGTCAAATAGTACCGTACCGGTGTACTGATTTAAGTATCGATTTAGTGTTAGGATTAGAAGGTACAACACGGTGAGAGAATTGAAAAACAAGATCTTTGTCCATTGCTTTGAACATTTACGACCAAGTTTATTGTAAAACAGAGCTATACACGAAGAGAAGTCGAATATTGATTGTTCGCAAGTAAAGTAGTGGATCCTTTTTGTTAGCACTAACTATGAATGACGGTGCACTGGTAAAAGTTAACAGGATGGTCTTCATTGCGGTTAAAAATATTATTTCAGCATGAAACGGAAGTATAACATTTTTGCAATTCTGGGACAATACGTTTCCAAAGCGGAGGGCTTCAAATTAATGCAAAAATATGGTTCCCTTGTTCACCAAACTGCGTATTATGGGTGAGTAGTGCGTGAAATTAAAATAGTAAAACATAAAGTAGATGAAAACACGCGCGTCAAAATTTTGATGTAAAAATAAATCAATATCATAAACATCTTTAAAACTTAAGACATCTTGCTCGAACACAATACAAAAAACACGCAAAATATACATAATACATAGTAAGATATATTAATCGAAAAGTAAGAACCGGTAAGTGCGTAGGCGGCATTAAATATTTTACAAATGTGGTTTCACGTTCGACTTAATGGTTTTGTTTAAGTCAGTCGGTTCAAGCGTCACTCTCAACTTCATATAGAGCAAGAGATTTGAAGATTTCGCTTTTTTGGATTTATCAATGTCATATTTTGTTCTGAGATCGTCGACGTTTGCACAGTGAAATACTAAATCATCAATATCGTCTTCAGCGCCATAAATACACGTAGTGCAACTGAGGTGATTGGAAGGATAGAACGTATATAAGTAGGATCCAGATTTCCTATATGAGCTTTGTAAAAATTTATTTTTCAATTGTTGAATTTTGCTCTGTCGCCATTTGTGAACAGAATATATCTTCCTTTCAGTCAGTTTTACTGACGTTCCCGGTGAACCTACATATTTGGCGACCTTTTTGACGCGCCCTGCTCCCGGTTAGATACATACATATATCACCCTCGTTATCATCAATTTTTTAGCCCATAGACTGAGACTCACTCAGAGTGTACTTTGTACTTTATTTTCATTCGAATACAACGTGGATGAGGCTTATTCTCAATCGACCGCGTGATTCATTTCGCATCAACTTGCCTTCGATAACTTTCTTCGCATATCCCTTAACGTGCCATGCGACCTTTATGACGGGTTTTTCGATTTTGTAATTGCACAAACTCATTGTTTCATACACTAAAGAAGTTACGATTAAAATGTTGTGCGCGTCATGGTTTCTTCAACTATAATAAGTACTCTTGTAAAGTATCTCCACATATTTCGTTTCATATATATATTTTATTTAAGCTGATAACGCAATTAAATCTTTGACAAATTTCCCTCATTGAGCAAGTTCGGATTGGGGAACCACTGTAAAAAAAACATTTGAGTGACATTTCGCGCTATTTCTGCAATATATTTCTTTTTTCATTAATTTTCTCTGAATCTTAAATTTCTACAGATGCTTTTCCAACACCGATTTTCGAACTCTCCTAATTTACTACGATCTTTTAATTTCAGCGCCCACGTTCTTATACACATCGTAACTACAAGAAAGTTTTCGTTAATCTTGATCTTTCTTCGGTCGTCATATAGGCTGTATAATTTCTTGGGCGCGATTTCCGTTATAGGTTTTTTTAAAACCGCTGCAATACTAATTCATACTTGTTCTATATTTACAATCTCTAATCCTTTACATTGTACGTTTTATCTGGCAGTTCGTTTTATGTACATTCAACGGATTGATATAAAGGAACGAACGAATAGAATAAAGTATACGACGTGTACTTACTAATCGAGCAGGCGTGATCGGTTGAAAATATTACGCGTTATTTCTAGATTTTGACTGTAATTTTGATTGCTGTTCCATACTTGACCGAAAAACCCGAAACTTTTCAACAAGTCTATAGTGTCACCGACTTCTAAATTGATTGTATTTGCCGAACAAAAGAAACCTGCACAAAGTACGAGGATTAGCCCCCGATTTTTCATAACCTGCAAAAGAAAATCTGCATGCAAAATACTATAACGTCAACTTAATTTAACGGGGTTTTTCTAAACGGAGCTACTTAGCTACTTGCTAATTGTTTTTTTTTTTCGGTTATTATTTTATTTATTTTTTTTTTGTGCTACCGATAGCGAATACTTAAAATACACGATTGATCGATAGGTAAATATAGATTCATATATAGAGTGAAGGACAAAGATTATTAGATAGAAGAATAAATATATAAGACAGATGGTAGTTATACATGAAAGTGCTGGGCTCTGAAACAATCGGGGAAAAATTAATTCATTATTTTTTTAAAATAATTTTTAACTACTATATATTAACTATTACATATATACATATATATATATATATATACATGTGTGTGTAAGTGATAAGAAATCAAAGTAGATTATACACTAATGTATAAAACTAAAAACAATGGCACGTAAGGATCGATTTGCTACATGATCAGAATTCCCCACAAGGAGTTACTGATGTAAATGAATATATATATACATGTGTGTGTGCGCATATATCAACATGTTTTGCCTATTTTAAAGATTGGAACAAACTTGTGAAGAATACGGTTTGATATTTATAAAAAAAAAAAAAAATTATTTAAATAATGACAGTGAATCGATTTAAAGATAACTGGCGTAACATAAAACAAATAGACGGCATATATGACTTACGATCGATTGTCGAGAATACCGAAGGTTGCACAGCAGAAATAGGACATCGCGTGCAAGAAATTTAAAGCGCGATAGGTCGATTCGAAAAAAATTGTCGAAACCAAATAATAAACAGGAAAATAAAAATTAAGCTAGTAAAATGATTAGTATTCTCGATTTTTTTCTACGGTGCGGGAACCTGGACGATGCACCATGCTGAACGCAGAGATGAATTCCATCTCTCCGGCTATAGTGCTCGAGACGAATGCTGCGATCGCATGATGGACAGGCAAGAAAATCGAAGAGACTACGTGTTAATTTAGGTTGTCGAAACGTCTCATAACGGAAGTAATGACCAGAATTTACTTCAGCGTGGTCCATGCAAATGTACTTCCGAGGGAAAATCGTTTAGAAAAACGTCTAAGGTGATCGCAAGGAATTCGAGAATTTAGTGGGAAAAGCGAAGCGTACAATGGAGACGAATGGCGTAAATTGCTTAATACACGATGACGCAGCGTTTCTGTGCCACGATGTCTAAGGACACGCATGATTCTAAAAGAGGGATGATTGATTATGGTGATTTTACGATTAAGATTATTTTGATATCGATTAAAGTAACGGTGACGGTAGATCAAAGTAAACAAAAAAGAGAATATACTAAGTAATGTGTGGAATTAAAAGTAGTGAACAAAAGTAACCTCGGTGCATAAGCAAAGCCGGGGATTCGAATGAAGAAATTAAATGCAGGATAGGACAGGCAAGAGTGGCATTTATAAAAATAAAAAAAACATTAACATCGCGTGGAATATTTCTTGAAGTAAGACACACGAGTTTTAAAATGCTACGTATACAGTGTTGCCGTATGGCTGCGAAACATGGAGGCTAAAATAATCAAAACTATAGAAGCCTTCGAAATGCGGTGTTACCGTCGTCGCATATCGCGGTCAATAGAGAAGAAGAATAACGAAGTAGCGGACATACTGAAAAAAAGATAAAGAATTGTCGAACACGATCGAACGAAGGAAAACAGCGTATACACATATTAAGAGGTCCGAAATATGTACTGCCGCAGGAAAAGTAGCAGGAAAAAGAATAGTAGGCAGAAGAACGATTACTTAGATCGGAAAATGGTCGTCGATGAAGGTATATTGTTTTACAAGGCCAGAGACCGAATATCAAGAAATTGTCGACATAACCAACGACTGAGTAAATTGGACAATGAAGAAGATTTCGCGATTACGATTATATCGAGATTACGATTATGTCGTTTTTGCGATTATTTCATGATTAGGATTATTTTACGACTATAACGACGATTATGCTCTTAGTTTACGAATATGAGTATTTTGTATTTATGAAAATTTCGTCATTATTATTATTATTATTATGACGTTATTATTATTATTATTATTATTAGCGAGAATAAATGGGACACGTTTACAAAATTCAATAACGCGTGTTATGTAAATTTTCCGAAATGTGATTCTTTTTTTTATTATTATTATTATTTTTTAATTTATTTCATTCGTTTCATATTTTTCCTCTTTGGTTCGCAATCGTTTCCTATACAAATATACACAATAGTGTCATAAAAATATTGACGACATTATGACTGAAAATAACCTTGTATACACACATATATATATATATATAACAAATATATATATATATATGTAAAGCAATTCGAAAACTAAAGATAATAGAGAAAAAATACCATTAATTCGCCCTCGACTCAATGTCGTCAGTTCAATTACATACACTTGTGTGCATCATTGTATAAATCGATTATATTACAGTAATTAATTCGTCACGCAACGGGGACAATTATTGTTATTTGTCAATCAATATGAATAAAAAGTATACGACGATATCCGATTGTAAAGTACGATCGAGGAAAGCGACCGACTAAAGATTGCGATTCCTTTTAATTAAAAATAAAATACAAAATATATATGATCGAACACCGTCGCTCTGCTGTTTTCAGTCGTACATTGTAAAATTTTAACGCAAAAATTGTAAATTTTTTATATAGGTATACAATACTAGTTTTTATATAGATAATTTTCAGCCTATTTTTGTAATAAACGATTTTGAAAATCGGGACATTTAACGTCAACGGGAATATAAGAAATTTCGTTAGCGTTAAAATTTCACGTAATAGCGAACACCGTGACTGAAAGAGTTATATCGTGACGAGTGTTTTTAATTCGAAAGAGAGTCTGCGTCCGGAAATGATTATAAATATCTACGGACCACCTGTTATATTTCGAATGGTAATGATTACGATAATATGTCCGTAATAAATATTAAATTTATATACAGATTCCGCGAAGAGACAGAATTCAGGTGGAGAGACGGTTGTAATTTTAAGTTTTTTTTAAATTTTATTTTTATAATTACAACTGGACTATCCCCGGTAATTTTGATATGAGAGATATATAACGTGAAGAGGTTCCACTGACAGAAGCCTCAGAAGAAATGATTAAAATGATAAATAAATAATCTCATATATAGCTTATTTCGTTTCGCCCTTCGTGTGACATAATAATTGCTTCCGTATTTGCGTGCCTATGTAATCTCGCTTCGTGATATCGTCTAATTTCTGCAATTAGAGTAGGAACGTTTATATGCAAGTCGTCGTTTCTTACGAATCAGGGCGCATTCGTTATTATACGAAGTATTTTATTTTGGCATCTTTGAAGTATTTCGATGTTAGTGCTTTTTGCGCAACCCGCCCGCAATTTTGCGCCGTAGAACAATTTGATAATCGCGTTATAGATTAACAATTTATCGTCCATCGTTAACGACGAGTTTCTTCCAATAAGCCAATACATCGCGTCCCGTATCACGTCCTCGTCGTACGCCTGGTAACATTGTATAAACAATGCCTAAGAATACGGTTAAAAAGTCGGCGAACTGTGCTGTGCACCTCACGTCACATGGGTAGCAATATGTTAAACACGTCAGGTATGTCAAACAAAAATAAGGAAACAAGTAAATAGACCTTTTTTCAGGACTACCCGAAATCTACCGCGGCTTCACTAAAAAATAATAATATCCGAATAGTTCAGACTAATGTAGAAGGACTTATGCAACGAGTCAAATATTACGAAGAATATCACGAGAATATGATATAAATGTCATACTATTGCCGTAGAAGATGGGAAGCTGCTAGCGAAAGTGGGCAAAATACCTCGATTTAGTATAACAATTTTCCATCAACAATATGGAATTGCTACTTACATAAATAAAAATGGACTGGAATGAACCGATGAAAATAGTATTTTTCCGACAGTAATTAAAGTTAAAAGACTGTCTATAATTAATATCTACGAATGATAGATATTCTAGACAAACCAGCTATAATCACAGGTGACTTTAATAGCCAATACATGGAAGCTATTAATTTAATCTCTTTTAGCAATGATGTGATGTTTCCATGTAAGTCTCCGATCAAGTACCACGCCTAAACATTTGGTCTCATGCAGTTTCGGTATTTGATTATGGTTTATTTGGAGCGCTATATGTTTTTCATTTATGCTCCGCTTTTTTGTCCAGTTATATATCTGATCTAGGAAATTCTGAAAGTTTCTAGCGACAACGTTTTCAGAGGTATAGCTAACGCAGCGATATCATCTGCAAAAGTAGATAAGTGTGATTTTTGTAGCCGGAAGATCAGCCGTATAAAGTATGTAAAACAACTGCCCTGTGAGGGACACCGGCACGCACCGGGTATAATTTAGATTCTTCTTCCTGAACTTTTACTTTGAAAACTCGTTCATTTAAGTAAGAAGAAATTAACTTGAACATATTGCAGGGCAGAATGTTTTTAATCTCATAAAGCAGTCCTTCGTGCCATTGTCAAATCATGTTCGATTTTATTGACAATTCTGTGAACTTGATCAAGGGTAGAATGTTTGGTTCTAAAACCAAATTGGTGATCCGGTATCGATTTCTGTTGATCAATAATCGTCATTATCCTTTTCATGAATAACTTTTCGAATAACACAGGCATTAGCGATATTGGGTCTATAAGACGAGAGACGTTTGCAGGCTTGTTATAAGCGCCATAATTATTTGAACCAATTATCTGTTATTAAGTCATAACCGGGAGCTTTGTTCCTTGTTCGAGTCATAATTTCACGGCATACTTTCTTTCTGGGATACATAATGCATTGTTGATCGTCAAGAATATGTTCCAGGAATTCTGACATCTGTTGCTCGTGCTTACTTTTAGGATTAGGAGGATGTGGCTGGAATACGTCAGGTAGGTGTTGAGCAAATAACTTTTTCAGTATCGCTTCTTGTCCATTAGCCTGTTACATTTTTAACAGGCGGGCTGTGCTGTTTTACCTGTTTAATTTTCTTAGTTACTTTCTAAACGGAGTAATTCTTGTCGCGGGAATCACTTTTAGACCCTGTGGGGAACTTTGCAAACTTTTATTTCTTTCATTTTGCAAAAACCTTCTTAATTTATTTGTATATTGTCAAACGAATGCCTGGTGTTGTACCATTTCCGACGAGCTCTGCGTTTTTCAGCTAGTTTTTCCTCGATTACCATGATTGGTAATAACATGGGTGATCAATGTTTCAGTTGGCATGGAATTCCATGCTGCGTTTTGAATGGTTTTTGTGAGAGAATCGATATTGCAACTCGTGAACGGTTTTAAGCCGAGTTTCAAGATTTATATTATTTACAATTAGTATACGGAAATTTTCCCAGTACGTTTTTGCTTATAAGGAATGGCGGCTTTTCTTTCCTTATAATATTTGTACTTTTTATAAGGATAACTGGTGACTTATCAGACGATCAACAATTTCTTCAACTTCGACGTAATGTAACGATATCCCCTTGACGGCAAAAAAGTCTAATAAATTAGGCATACTATTAGGATCAGTCGGACACAGTAGGTCGGTTTATCAGATGAGAGATGGTTAAAAAGAATCCATAACTTTTTTTAACTCGCGTATTTTTAGTGTGATTAATATAAACCTTTTTCCCGGATGTTGGAAACAGCAAATAAATCATTTTTTGTTGCAAGAGACGAGTTAAGTTCTTTCACAACAACGCATATAATCTGGGCATAATATTAATTATTACTATTGAATAACGTTTCGTATCAATATAGCTCTCCCTCCGAGGGGCCGTTTCATCGGAATGCTGGGTATGGTACCAAATGTAGCAGCCGGTTATGTTAAAAAACAATTTGTTAGTAAAATGCGTTTCTGATACAAGAAGCACATAAATTTTCTGTAACCGAAGAATTCTAGACGCCACCGCGCTATGGCATTCCAAAGTGCGATTCGGAGTGATTTCATTGTTACGGAAGAATTTTCGTGATGAGCTTAGTTAGAAGTTCCATCGTTATCTGGTTTTTGCTTCTTCATTTGTTCAAGCGATGATTCAAAGCGAGTTAAGATAGCCCCATTAGGCAAACTCGATCAGAGTTAACTGGTTGCTGCTGTACAGCTGTTGAAGGATTGTCCCCTCGAGGCATGATAATAAGATTTGTCTAAAGATTTCAACTGCTGCTGCGTGTGTGACTGGGTCTTTATTGCCGGACTGTTTGTGGTCGTTGCGTCTTCTGTTTGATTTAAAATCATTAGGTACGTCATGCGAGTCGTAACGTTGAATTTTAGATGCGAGCTGTTTACTCGATTGGTACGTAGTTTCTGTAGTTCCTTATAAACTGTAAAACCCTTGTAATTCGCAGGGTGATTATCTCCGCATGATGTGCACATTCGGGAAGAGTTTCTTTAGTTTTGGAGCATTTGTTTGAAGGGTGAGTCTGATTTTAACATTTAATAAATATTCAAGTTGATAAATATATTTATTAAGTTCGTTCGGTTCGAGGTCGATGAAAAATAATGGCGGAGGTTGTTTAGTAAGATTTTATCATTTCGTTCGAAGCAGCCATGCAAATGTCTACTGTACTTTCGCTTTTTATTTGATAACTACAAAAACTAATTTTCCGGCTAGTGAAATAATTTGTTAAATTACGATAAGCAGAATCTTCTTTCACGTCAACTTTTACTCTGTTCTTTGACAGGGTATGACAAGCGTCCACGGTATTTTTCATCCGTTGAAAATCATATTGGAATATTTTTTCTGTTTTACTATTAAGAGGTTTGCTTGCTTGATTATCATTGGCTGTTTTATTATTTACGTGATCCTTCTGTAGCATGGAAAAACGATTTTTAGTTTTGATTACTTGGGCTGCATTATGATCGTTTTGATTATTTTGATTAGCAGGCTTTACTCTCTTCGAAACGTGCTGCCATCTCCTTCCTTATGTTTGGTATAACTTTCACTATCGTTATTATCGAATTTAGAGAGTTGTCGTTTAATGTTAAAAGAATTTCCAGATTTTTGTAAAACTAGCGGGGCTACAGAAAAATCGGTGATCATCGTCGATTGTTTTAACAACAGCTGTTTCGATATTAATTGTTTTTGACGCGCGTTATTCATAGGCAGTAATGGCGGCGTTGGCTTAGGCGATGCAGCAGTACGTGACATTATATTAGCAACCTGTGCACGTATACATGTGCGCTGGCACGTAAAAACACCGTAAGAAAAAAATGAAATAAATAAAAATAGAAATAAAAATAATTTTCGCCACCCATGGTTAAGACAAATTGAAATAAATCTCACACTGATAAGATAACAACTGAATTTTAAGAATAAAAATAATTATACGTTCGGAATGAACAATATGATTCGTATACGCATTCTAATCTTTCCTACACACGTTTATCGTATAATTATTCGCCTATTAATTTTTTAAATAATTGTTAATTTTATTTTTAAATATTTTTTATTGTTTTTTTTTCTTTTAGTATTTATTTTATTATAAACAATTTTGTTTTGGTTTTCGATTTTATTTTATATAACTTTTTTAGTTAAGTTTTTATTTTTGTTGGTTGAATATCTTTAATAATAATTTTTTTTTTTTAAGTTTTGTTTATTTAATTATTAGAATATATATGATTATTTATTTATTTATTTTATTATTATGTTTCGTTTTTTTATATGTTTACGTATTTTTTTAACGACGTTTTTTTGTTTTTTTTTTTTTTAATTTTAAGGATAATTTTTTTTTGTGTTATGTATATCGTCTCGTAATCTCTCGTTAGATTACAAGATATTATTTTTTCCACTTTCATTGTCACAGTTTTCCGTACTCCAACGATGTTATCTATCAATATTATGTCTAGACAAATTTCAATTCATTATCCCTTGTTCAGTTATTACTATTTAGAGTTCCGTATGATGAATGACGAAATTTTTTACACATTTTCACTGAAATGTCCTACTTTCGTCTAGAGATAATTATTAATGAAACCAACTAATAAATAGTTAATGATTAATAATAAACCGAACTAATAAATAGTTAATAAAACCCAAATTAACTAATAAACGGGGTTAATTATTAATAAAAGTCTAATTAACTAATAAACAGTTAATAATTAATAAACCCCGTTTTTCAAACATACGCTAAATCGTCCTTCCGAATCTAAAAGTTGTTTTACACCTCTGAAATACTCGTCGTTTAATCATCTTTCTTCTGCTTCGATTATAGAATACGTAATCTTTTAGTTCAGTCGCTCAATAGTGTCAGTATAGCGGTTGAGTAATGCACGGATTGCTAGCCAGTATTCCCTCGGTGACTCGACCGTGCCAGTTCATTCGATTCTTCAAACCAATTTTATTCCGTACTCTCATCGGATCTACTCGCTCCGATCACACATGCTTAATAGAGAATATTGCGAGCATAGTCAGTTCTGTATTTCTGTAGCAGTATTTGTGGTTGTAAGCTGACATACCCTTTCTAAATTTAGTTTAGTTTTATTTTTTCCACGATGTTTTCTTCAATTGATTTTGATTTCTAGCGTTCTTCTGCTCTAGGCATTTGCTGTAGTATGCAATTTAAAATTTTTCTCATTACGTATTTATCCAGTTTGTTCTCCATATTTAGTCCTCGGTAATCTATATTTGTCTTTCGTATACTTGCTTCATTTTCTTCTATAGCTATTTTATTTTCTCCCACAGTTAAATATTGCAACATTTTATTCGAATCTCCCTTTTTTTCATCAAACAGTTTTCACTTCATTCTTCATAATCAGTTTTCAGCATTTCTTTCATAAACGATTTATATTTCCTACGTATGTTTTACTACTAACCAATCCCCCATGCTTGTACTCCATATTTTAATCTTGATTCTACTAATGCATAATATACCATTTTTAGTGTACTTTTGCTTACATATTTTCTTAATGTATACATTGCTGCTATTATTAATTTTTTTCTCTACATATTCTGTATGCTGACTCGAACGTTGTATCAATCACACCTCTATATACTCTTACTAATATTACTTTTTACTAAACTACGAATAAGTGACTTACAGAAGGCTAATCGCCTCGGTTTACCTATATCTGAAAATAAAACGAAATGTCTGACGTTTAAAAGTAAACTATAGCCAGTTAAAGAACAAAAATTAATTTCGAATCGATAATGTGATTACGAAATACAAAAAAAAAAAACGTTTACCGCAAATAATTAGACATACATATTAATAAATATTCAAAATAATTAGCTACTAAAAATCTAAAACCCCTGTCGGTAAATGGATGGATGGATGTATGAATGGATGGAAAACAAAATTTTAAGCTCGCACGAGTCACTTTTTCCTCATCGGATAATATTTTCTCGACGTATTTTTACGATTGTTCAATTTTATCGCTTAATTTCCAGGATGAAATTTTCAAAACGAAGTTTCCGAATTTTTTTCTATCGTTTTATTTAACCGACCTACACCACGTATTTCGCTAAAGATTTCCACGAAATTTCAGATTTAAAAATAAAATCCACGAGATCGCGAACGACTATGATGACGATGATTTAAATGGAACGTGAAAAAATAATCGGGTCGTCGATAAAATAATGACAAATCGATGATATTAAGGCTAAATTAATATTTGAGCAATAAAATTTCGCGCCAATGTTACATTTTCGATTCTAACTTTGAAAATCGATAAAGTTCCAACTACCCGTCGTCTGAACTGTTTCAACTACGTTCCGTTCAAAGCTCTTTTTAATAGCACCGAACTAACCTTCGCTTATAAAACTGGAGATATTTATGTGCGTAACGTATATATATATATATATATATATATATATATATATATATATATATATATATATATATATATATATATATATATATATGTTAATCGATCGAATATGGGGGAACGATAGCTGTTGGCGAGCTAGTAGAATTTTAAAATAAACGATAAACGGTCGCCAAAATTTCCGGTATCTGTAGTCGTTAAATTTGAAATGAAAAGTTTCATCGACGGTTCTGCCAACAATTCGGAAAAAATTGAAATATAAGTTTTATAATGGAATTGTAAATTGTAAGATAACACACATACACACACCCATATATATATATATATATATATATACATATATCATTATCGTTGTATTGTTCGATGATGAACATCGAGACTTGCCCATTGTACGCTATTTTTACATACAAAATAGGCCAGCATTCAAGTCACCAGGCACACACGCGTATGATTCTGTACGAAGTACGGTGCTACAGCCTTGCCCGTAATAATTAAAAGTTAAATGATGATGAAAAACTTTATAAACTTCATCTCGCGAACTAAGATCGAATCCTGTGTCACCACGTCATTTTATATGTAAATATATATATATATATATATATGTGTGTGTATCTTCTTCATAGTACCATCTCCGTTAACGAAGGTTGGCTACAACGAGTGAGAAACTGGTCATGTTTCTGGGCGAATGTATTAGTTCGTTGGTTAAGCATCCCGTCAAATTTTCCAAATTTTTCATCCGCGACATTCTTCTGCGTCCTTTTCGTCTACATCCTTCTAGTTTGCCTTGTATAATTAACTGTATCAACTGATACCTATATCGTGCCGCATAATGTGGCCCATATACGCTAATTTCTTTTTCTCGATAATTGTTAATAGCTCTTTATTTTGTCCTACTCTTTCCACAACTTTTCTATTCGATATACGGTCAGTCCATGATATCTTCAGCATTTTCCTGAAAACCCACATTTCGAATGCTTCTAGATTTTTCATCTTTGCGCTTTTTGACGTCCACGCCCTCCGCTCCGTATAATAAAACCGAATATACATAACATTTAACCATCCTGTATCTTAATTTCAGACTTAAATCTTTATTACTGAACAGAGATCTTATTTGGATAAATACTGATCTTGCCTGTTCGATTCTTATTCTGATTTCTTTATCGGGGTTAATTTCATCATTCAACCAGCAACCGAGAACTTCTATTGGTTCCCCGTCCACCGTCATTATCGGGCATGTCTTCTTGGTACTATGTTTGTACATATAATATATATATCTATTTAGGGGAAGTGTATCGTATCCGAAACGTTAAACTGTATAGAAATTATCACTATTAAATACTACGCGGTATTTTCGAAAACAAACAACTAGAAATAAGTTAAAATCACTAAAATATGCCCTCCACTATTTGTCTGATGCTAATGGAGGTGTTGCCATTTTGGCAGTCTGTGTAATATATTTGGTAAATTTCTCTACTGCAGATTGTATGTGTGAGCTTGATTTTAGTCTTACCGATAATTTTTTCCGAATCATTTAGGATATATTTAAATTCATCTCAGTTGGTATATTTATTTGTAAGGGTTAACTTTGTCTGCTTTATTGTAATACATGAGCGCGGTGTGATTAATACTGGGGTATGATCTGATGACAGATCTGTGAATCAACTTGCATATAGCTGAAGGATGTTCCTGCAGTCTCAGTACGTTGGTTTCCACGATGAAACATTTGCTCTAATTTTTTGTATCGATTTTTTAGTCCTGAACCCCAGTGTGAGTGTGTGTTTTGAATTATAATCACCTCCCGCTAAGTTTCCCATCAACTATCGCAAATTGGTGAATGGAGATTTATGCTTAGAAAATCATATTATCTTCGTTCAACTCGAAGACATATTTATACGGCACAAAACAAAGCCTACTGAAAGGGAATTCCGTGTTATTTGATTTGTCCGTTGAAAGTAGTTTATAAAAAGACAATCTCGGGAAGGTAAGTTTAAAGGATAGATTTGCCGATTAAAAGGGAATTGGAAATGAAAAACGTACTGGACGAATGGTGAAGAAGATTTGCTTCGGTGTGCGAGTAGCACCTTTCTATTAACGAATTCTGAGGAACTTTGAAAGTGTGGTCTATAGATGAGTGCTTGGAATATCGTAAACTGTGTTCCCGGGAAAATATGTACGATTACTAAATACGAATTAAATGGAATAAAATTTTTCGGGAATATAATAAAAAGAACGGACTTACTCGTAACATATAGCACAACAGGGAATAGAAAAAGAGGAAGATATCGATTAATTTATGGGGGGGGGAATAAACAATAAGACTTATCACGATTACCAGAATGACGCGATGAATGGAGTATGACGGAGTGGTTTTTGAAAAGCGGACTGAGAACAAAATTAATATGCGAGTACACACGCGAGTTTGATGCTTCTAGCAAACTACGTAGATCAAGTCAATTTTGATACTAATTTTTTCGTTGACACAAAAGTAATTTTTCGTATTTCCAAATTCATTTATTTGATTTTTTCCCAATGACGGAAACATCAAAAACACGTAAGAAATATTGTAAAGACTTCGAAAACAAAATTAATACGAGGATCGACTTTTACTCGCGTGTAGATTACTGCAAGTATAATATAAAGAAATATCGTTTCTAGCTTTTTCTTCTTGAGCAATCTTCGCTATCGAAGGTTGGTGTTCATATTTTTCAGCTCTTTGATCCGTGCTTGTCAGTTTCGTACCGGATGGAAAAATCTTCCGGTCTCGGTAATAGTCATCCATTTTTGGATGTTGGAAATAGACGGCGTCCTTCCGCGGCCACAAACATCTTCTACTGCGTTCATCAGTATTGTTCACAGTAGATCGTACTTCGATCCTCGCGCCAAATGACCCCAGGTAGTTAATCCTTATTTTTAATTTTTGCTGTCAAGGTTATTGCAAATTAATCTTCTATACAGCTACGACTAAAACACTTCTATTCCATTTATTTGATCTACTTTTTAAAGTCTAAGTTTTAAAAACCTTAGCATTTAACAATAGTTTCCAACGTAGTTCAAGTTTAACATGGTTAACAAACTTCATAAATAAAACGTTAGAAAAAGGATTGAAAACATCACTAATAAGACCGATATATAAAAAAGGAAAACATAACGAAGTCACGAACTATAGACCTAATAAACAATGTTACAGCAAAAATAATGGAAAAGTATGTAGGATCATACTTAGTAAAATACAGGAAAATGATGTTATTGATAGAAATCAATATGGGTTTCAGAAAAACAAATCAACATCGCAAGCACTTGGCGACTTTGCTGAAGAGATATAAATCTGGAAATGCGAAATAATGTGATAGTGACGTTCATTGACTTAACAAAGGCTTTTGACGCAGTGAACCACGATAAATTGTTAATAAAATTGAATAACATAGCTGTAACGGGTAAAGTCTGGAATTGGTTTAAAAATTATCTGAGCGATAGAAAGAGCGTAGTAAGTATATCCGGAGTAAAAGGAATTGAATTTAAAATGAGAAATGGTGTACCGCAAGCGAGCAACTTAGCCCCGATCTTATTTAATATATATGTAAATGGTCTGCAAAAATATTTAAATTATAGTAAAATATATGCTTTTGCCGATGACATAGCGATAATAACGACAAATATAAATGTAAAAATAGCCGTTGAAAATATGCGGAAAGATTTAATACAAATTAGCATATGGGCCCATGAGAATAACCTGATAATAAATACTAGAAAAACAAAATGTACGTTCTTCAAATCTACGATGGATATAGAAAGATACAAGCCTATATTACAGATGCAGTCGAATGATTGTGCCCATTACATGAAACAGGAGAATAAGTGCAGTAACAAAGATTGCGAACAAATAGAAATGGTACGAGAACACAGATACTTGGGTGTAATTATTGACGAAAATTTAAGATGGAATAAACACATAAGTTCCGTGGAAAAAAAATCGAGCAACATTAGCATTGTATACATTACAAAACTACGTTAGCAAAGAAACATTAAAAATAGTAGTTTTATACTGTACGTATTGATCGTTTACAGAGAAAGTCCTTACAGCTAATTACAAGACATAATTGAATTACATAAACTTTTGAAGGAGGAAAACATGCTGGATATAAAAGGATTGTGCTTAATGGTTAGAATGTTGGATTATATTAGAAATCGGAAACCTGTAAAAGTTAGGGAAAGAAAAGAAATAACATATGATCTAAGGAAGATACAAAAATATCATACTCAAATACCGAAAATGGAAATCAGACAGATGTGTACATATTGCCGCGTATGATGAACGTGATACCAGAAGAAATATTAAACGAAAGGGTGGAGAGGAAACTAAAACGTGAATTAAAAAAATGGTTACAAAATAAGGAAAATGTGGATGAAATACTATAAGAATAATGAAATAAGGAGGATTATGAAATACAAATATAGTATGATACAATGCGGATACCGATTGGAAAATTAAAAATTTGGTGTAAATGAGAGCCTATATGTGGATGATTAGAGTGGAAATATATTGTTCGCAAATTGAAAGGTAATATGAATTAAAACTATTCTAGCAGATGTATAAATGTATTCTATATGTGTGTGCGCGCGTGTGTATATGTGTGTCAATACTTAAGCTCACTTTGGGAGTTAAGTTAGAGAGTATGTGAGAGTGTAAATGAGTTAGAATTATATAAATAAACGGTAATTAAAGAAATCAATATAATAAATGTAATCAAAATAAAAATAATTTATACTAAGCGTAAATGTATAATATTAAATCATAAGAAATTACCCGTCGACAAGCGAAAGCTAATAATTGTATTATGTCGTACGAGTGTTGTTGTGTTGTTATGTGTATATATGAGGGGTGATTATGAGTGTATATATCATTATAATAAAATTTATCACAAATATACGTTTAAAAAAAAAAATAAATAAATAAAGATGAAATGTTAATCGCGTCATCTGAATTCTACATTTTATTGCTACTTTTAAAAATTGCAGAAAAAATTTACACGACTAGATAAATTGTGCAAAAATCTTCTTAACGATCTGCTATTAAGACCTTACCGTCGGCATAACGTTAAGTTGTTTATTAAAACAGCATTTATGGCATTATCTAGCGCTTCTTCAAATGCCGCTTCAGAGTATTTATTATACAGCAACCGAGACAGAACACAACCTTATCGAACTCTTTTGTTTGTTCGTTCTCTATATTATCCTTGTAAGCGTTACTCACTTCCACGCGGGCGGTCTGTTCCTAGAAAAATACTTTGTATTAATTGTATAGATTTTATCCGTGTAAGCGTTTCATCTAGGTGTACCTTCCAAATATATGTTACGGATGATTACGCGTGTATTTGCTTATGCTACTTACACTGTACAACAAAATATGAATAGATAAGTAGCCGCCTACCTCGGGCGCTTAATGATGATGACGAAAACAGGCAGATTTCCATTGTGTCCTGATAACGAAGCGATTACGATCAGTTTTACGTTAACACCACTACTTACACTGTACAACAAAATATATGCATAGGTAAGCAGTCGTCTACTCCCGATACGGAGAAGACACTTAATGATGAATGATGACAAGACGAAATTGCTCGATATTTAAATATACATTTTAATAAAAACCGACCTTTTTCATCGTCCTTCCGCCATATTTGTTTCTACCACTCGCATAACGGTTACCGCTATAAAAACTATTACGTCTAATTTTTTTTGTTTGGATTTTATTTTAACGTGTAATTATTTAAATCTAATTTTTTTTTCGTATATACAAATTTAACTCGGAATATAACGACCGCAAAGATGCAGCCCGACCTAGGCCGCAAAAAGAAAAATAGATTTAAGAAATTTTCATCTATCGATAGCTCAAACAATTGTCACACACGTCCGGCCTATTGAGATTAAATTAATGCGTATATATATATATATATATATATATATATATATATACATATATATATACATATATATATACATATATATATATATATATATATATATATATATATATATATACGAATTTAACACTTACCGTACGTATTTATATCGGGTTAAATTCGTTTCCTTAAAAAAAAATTATATAATAGTAATATTAAATAATCGAATTAACGCAAAAAACAGAAATCGTCACATTCGATGTAAGCTAACGAAGGTAAACGCTGCATCGGTCACTGTCGATCAAAACGCGCGATTAACGAAAACCAACCGGCAAAGTATCGGAGAACGAGACGATGATCACCGGCGGTTGATAACGCGCGGTCACGAGAGGTGTACACGGTTGTGATCGTTGTGAAAAAAATGTTGGATAATCCACTACGATATCGTTAAGTTCGTAACCATTATATATATGGTAAAAAATGTGTGTGTGTATGTATGTGTGTGTGTGTGTACTTTTAAAAAAACATAATAATAAATCGATATTTGCTTATCGGTTTTAAGAAGTTCTACACGCGCGCGATCGATTATTATTCCTGAGAAACTGATTGATTATTTATTTTTGTAGTTTCGTACGAATCATTAACTTTTTCAGTTAAACATGAAATTTTGGCGCAGAAAATTATAAATCCTATACAGGCTGTTTATTATATAATGTTACTTTTTAGATAAGTCTAGATGATTTTCAATGTTTTTATATTAATATTAATTAGAATTGAAACATTTCACGGTCAACCGGAAACTATATATAATTTCGTTAGTATTAAAATTTCACATACCACATAGATAGTGGACACGGTGTGACTGGATAGGCTTAAAATAAATAAATTTACCGACATAGTTTATACTGTCGTAGAGATATCGTATTTAAATTTCGAACCAGCGATAAATTACGAGAAATAAAGCACCGTATTATAAATTATTAGTATTTTTTTTTTATTTTATCACGTAATAAAAAGGTACGATCTTAACTATTAAAATAAGTACCGATTATTTAAGCTAATCCTTTTATTTGGGAATATACGATGACTTGATAACTAAATCTAAACGGTGTCTACGTTTGAGACGTCCTCTCGTTTAAATCGTTATTACGTGAATAGGTACCGTTGCACGTCGACGCTGTATAATTTCTCGATTGTAACGCGCAGTAGCCCCCCACCCCACCAAAAGGTAATTTGGCGCATTCAAATTTTTATTCGTACAATAATAGTTCGTATGCGGATTAATATCTCAATTACCAAGGTATTTTATATCGGTTACTAGCGGTACGCAGTGTGAAAAGAATGCGGATGGATTTCTGCGTAATCTTCCACCTTCTAGTCCGTGTATATGTCTAATTAACATTTTGCTGAAGCTGGTTCGTCGTAACATGCCATTGATTTTGATCAACAGCCGCTTTAATAGTGGTACCGTCAGCAAATGTTTTCAGCGGTGGTACACTATCATCATCGTCATCTATAGGCAAATCTTGTATATACACGAGATACAAAAAATGTCCGAGGACACTTTCTTACGGAACTGCAGCTTGTATAATGTAAAAATTGGATTTAGCATCTTCGTGACTAAGAACTTCCGATATGTTAAGTACGATCTAACCAAACTTAAATCGCAACGCTTTAGGGTGGGGGTGGGGGGTAGAAATAACTTATTTCTATTGGATTAATTTACTATATAACTAGATTTAAGTGAGAAAATGTACTTACTTACTATCGGAATATCTAATTTAAATGAAGAATAATTGCGACTGTACATTCCATTAATAAACGAGAACACCCCTCTGTACCCGTCCTGTAGAAGTCCTTAAGCAAAGCATAATTACAAAAACACAACCCACGGATTACACACATCGCATTTAACGATAGTATGTAACCACGCACAAAATGAACACTAACAGTAATATACTACCATACATACGTTACACGTAGTACCTTAAAAGAACAATTGTTATATATTTAAGATGAAAATGTTTAGTTGAAATGTAAAGAGTACCTGTCGACGGATAGAGATATAACCGTTACATTCGATACAAGCTAAATAGTAAACTATATTCAGGGTATCAGGTTAAAAATGTGCATGGGGTTGGGTCACGTGGCCTGAAAAAAACCACAACAGGTGGTAGGTACGATGATACAGAGAAGGTGGCTGGCAAAAAATAGGTGAAGAAAATATCGAAACAAGAACTGTTGAAAACGTCGGGAGAAAAGACTTCATACATGAGTGGGCAGATAATGCCCGTAGGTTATATAAAAATATGTTAAAGCGATGAAGTATAGATGATTCCTTTAGAAATACGTATCGATCAACACATTCGAAATATAACAATTACGAGATAATTCGTCTTAATTAGTGTACGCGATTTAAAACGAACAGACTCGATTGAAAACAATTAATAAAAATCATTTTTAACGGAGTACGATTAAGACAAAATACTAATTTAGTTGCTACGAACCACATTGAAGCGCTTGGACTAATTCATCTGCACATTTATGCTGTCGCCAGAATATTGCGCGTTCGTCGAACAATTGGAACAAAATAAAATTATCCATTTGTGCGATATATACAAGCGGATATTACTAGAAATCAGGACACGATGATCACGTGCGAAGAGAAAGAAAATGCATATTACATACATATAACTAAATACACGCTATACGTAATTGGCATACGTATTTTTGAGCGTTTTAACGATATTTACGTCGTCATATACATTGCGATATTGTGATCAGATATATGTCCCATTAGAGCGCGGAATACCATCCAAGCAGCAGTTAACGTGAAATTTCATCGTGGCTTAGCTTAATCAGAAGTAATGAAAGTAAATCAGCACGATTAGTCCTTCACTAACGGAAGAATTTATCCGACGGATGACGTAATTTTAAATAATGTGCCGATTCCACAGGAAACAGATAAGTTATATTCCTCGATCAACGTTTGAAAAAAAACATATCAGCAAAACGAACTGAATTAAACATAACGCTCAGACAAATGAATTGGCTATTTAACAGGAAGTCGGAGGCATCAACTGAGAACAAATGCTTTATAATCAGATCTTATTTGGCGCTACGGTTGCCCATTATGGGGTTAAAGAGCTAGCAATCATTCAACGTATGCAGAATAAAATCCTCACAGGATGGTAGTAAATGCACCATGGTACATATCTAACTTCATGCTTCACGAAGACCTCAGAGTAAAGTCAGTTCAGGAAGTAATATCCGATGACGCAAAGAAGTATGCTCTCCGATTGGAAATACATCCAAATAATATGGCCACCGGGTTGCCGGACAACTCGCAAGAAATCCAACGACTTCATAGAACGAAGCTGTTTGAACTAGACAAAAGTTCTGATACAACTTTTCAGCACCTGCCGCTGGGTATTCAGGCTACATACACGAAATACTACGTAAAATTGCTAAATAGCTATTATTAGCTAAATTTAGTTGGAAAAGCAAAAAAAAAAATCATATTATTTATGTAGAAAAAAAATTACTACATATTTGTATATATTCCGCATTCAAGTGCCGATTTAATTATATCTCAGTTTAAATTTTCTAACGTATCTTTCAATTTATGTAAAATATAAATGTGTGTGTGTGTAACATGTTAAAAATTTAAAATTCTACACATTTATGCATAGTTTGTAGTTAGTCCGTATAGAAAATAATTGAAAAGAAAATAACCGATTACAAAACTTTAAGAGAAAAACTGCGTCATATTCAAATCAGTGACGACGTCCTCTTTTTGATCAATATTACTTTTTCTTTACAGCCACACCGTTAGATAATAACTGCAATTGGTCCTTTTTCCGCTTTTTACAACTTTCTGATCGGAATTGCAATTACCACGATCAGTATATACGGTTGTTTTAGAAAATATTCTTCGACGGAATTTACGGATGTCATGGATAACGAACAACATAATAATTTCTCACTCGTTACGTCTCTTTTGACATCGAATATTTAATCATTGTGACCGCCAAGTATATAATTGACTAAACAAACAGGACAGTAGTATGGTCATATTCTTCAATATGTAACTGCACCTAATATTAGACCATAATCTCACCTATTGAATTTCGTATTAAAAAAAGATCGGTAAAGAACTTCTGAAAAAAAATAATAATAATAATTTACAGGTTCGCAATGAGTTTAAAACAGAATATGATACTTCAACAAAGGACAGAATTAAGTTCTTTCCTAATGCGATAGAACGTTCAAAATAAAAACATTATCGTAAACCACCATATGGGATACTTACTGGTCGTAGTTTTTCAATGGGCTACTAAATGAATTAAAAATGATTAACGATAGTAAATGTAATTGCGAAATTAATTGAAAGCGTTCAACAGATAATATATGTATGTGCAGTAAGTATAATCATTGTATAAAACTGTGCGCTCGAATTAAGTGAAATTATATTATTACAGCAGTTTCTTGTTTTCATTTCTGAATTATTTAAAATTAAACATCTACATACATAATAGCTAATAGTAACCGCAAGAGCTAATTTCGAAGTTTATTATATTGTAGGATTAGTGTAATTCTTGTGTTACTTCATGATATAATTTATGTATGTAAGCTGCATTTCGATTTTCAGTTATATTTTTATTGAATTCATGTATATTAAATTGTATACTCAAATAAATGAATATATATATATATATATATATATATATATATATATGTAAACGCATGTGTGAAAATTGTTCATAATTCCGTGACACTATGTCATTGGTATATTAAGATTAATTATTCTTTCACGATTTTAAATAATTTGTTGTTATATTGTTTATAATTATTTTTGTGCATGTTAACATTATTGTCTTTCAATCAAACTTTAGTGTGCGGCATACATTTATTATATGCATATATATATGTGTGTGTATGTATGTGTGTGTATATATATATAATGTTAAGTAGATATGTTTAACCGTTACTTGATGACGTAGTGCAATAGCGGAATACCAGTGGAATTTTCACGGATCATTTACGGTATATCATCGTTACTGAATGACGCACTTTTTTTCATTACTTTCGCACGACATTGATTACTATATACGATTGGTCATCATCGTCATTTTTATTTACTCCATAATACTTCTAATAACAAAGATAAGAAAACTATTTTGTAATTCAGGGCCCCTTAGTTACATTTCTGACACCATTATTATTTATGCTACGATAACAAAGCTTACGTATAAACTATATATAATACCGTAAGTAATAAAAATAATTTTATATGAATATATATATATATATGTATGTAAAGAAACAAAAACCCGTCATTAATATGTAATATTGCTGACTGCAAAAGAAGAATTAGCCCCCAAATGGGCATGATGCTGGGAATTCCGTGGACAGATAAGGTGACCTCAATCGGGAAGTGTTGAATAGGTGCAAAGTCAACCAATTTGTAATTAATGACCGATGTAAGAAGAGGAAAAATTAAATATACCCCTTGTAAAATGCGAGAAAAATGGATTTTCAACTTAGCAGCACGGGATAAAATTCCAAGAAAACGGCTTAGAGGAAGATAAAGAATTAATTAGGAAAATACGAAAATTAAGTACTTCGTGGAATAATTGAAATAATCGGATGCGAACTAGCTTTCGAAATAGAAGCAGAGAAAAGACTCAATCCACAGCGTATACAAGGAAGGAACAATAATGAGAAATGGGAATATATCAAAAAAGAAATGAAAGATATGACTCTAAAGCATTTTGGAAAAGAAGATAAGATAATTTACAAACGATGGATTACAGATGATATTATACAATTATTAATGGAACAGAGAAGAAAAACCAAAATAGAAGGAAAAATAACTGAATACAAAAAGATAAGGAACCTTATAAACAGGAAAGCGATCAAGGCTAAAGAGGAATAGATAATGGCAAAGTGTATTGATCAAAACATGAAAAGCGGCGACTTGGAAAAAGCATATAAAAGTTACAATTTAAGCCGATACGTAAGAGTCTAAGAAACAACAGTGGAGACGTAGTATTAGGAAAAGAAGAAATACAAAACAGATAGAAGGAATACATTGAACATCTTTATGATGACAAGGAAATGAATCATGCAGAGGCAGTCGAAGAGGAGATATCTGTGGAGGAAGACGAAATAGGACGAATCATTCTGAAACAAGAATTTGAATTTGCGGTTAGGAAGCTCAGGCTGCGGAAAGCGACAGGAATGGATGGAATTCCTAGTGAAATTATTAAAATACTTGTAGATAAAGCAAAAGACATACCAACTGATAAAGAACATTTATGAAACCGGAAAAATCCCTGAAAACTTTCAGATAAATAGATTGATTGCCATACCAAAAAATAATAACGCTCAAAAATGCGAGCAGTACCGTACTCTGAGCCTAGTATCTCATAAGATAATTTATGAAAACGAATAAAAAATAAAATAAAAGAGAACCTACCTGAAGATTAATTTGGGTTCAGGAGGAATAGGGAACGAGAGAAGCTATTCCGACTCTCAGGTTGTTAATGGAAAGAACACCGGAGATGAATAAAACCATGTATATAGCCTTCATTGACATAGAGAAAGCATTTGATAACGTTAACTGGAACATTATGTTTCAATGCCTAAGAGACATGAAGATAGATTTCAGGGACCGAAGAATAATATTCGAAGTGTACAAAAATCAAAAAATCACGATACGGTCGTCGAGATAGAGAAAGGAGTCAGACAAGGTTTGCTGCTTGTCACCAATGTTATTCAACATTTATATGGAAAAAACGAATGAGGTGCTTCTCTGATATTCGTAATGGAGGAATAAAAATAAATGGAGTAACGTACAAGACAATTAGATATGCGGATGATAATAGCGTTGGTTGCGGATTCCGAAGCAAAATTGCGGAAATCAGTTAATCATCTAAACAGATTACTAAACATCAAATGCTTAATGAAATGAAAAGAAGACGAAAGTATTAAGATGCGATAAAAAAGAAGAAAAACAATGAAGATTAATAAATGGAAAAATGGTACAACAAGTAAAGGAATTTGAATACCTAGGCAGCCTAATATCAAACGATGGCAGAGCAGGAAATAAGGAGAAGAATAGCACAAGCTAAGAACGCTTTCGGCCGAAAAATGGGCCTACTCTCATCTCGGAATTAGACACTAGAAAACAGTTTATTAAAAGTTTCATTTGGAGCATTGCACTTTACGGATGTGAAGCATGGACGCCGCTTAAGAAAGAAAAATGCAAGCTAGAGGCGTTTGAAATAATAAAATGGACGGATAAAATACCGAACCGCGAAGTACTGTCCAGAATTAATGAAAAAAGAGAAATACTAAAGACAATAGAAAGAAGAAGAAATTGAACATATTATATGTCATTCAACATGGATTACTAACGTATTAGAAGGAAAAACAAACATCCAAAGAGGAAGACCTCGAAGGAAGTTCACTAGCCAGAGCACGAAAAGATCTTGCACGCTGTCGTCTTACCCACCAACCCTCGGGTTGAGTAGAAGAAGAAGATGTATATAGCGTTCCCCCCGATGTGTAACCTCTACCGAATAGGAGATGCTACTTTTACGATGATAATGCATAAGCAATACGAATTTCGATCTAGACGACGCACGATTAATTCGATATTCTACGTATACATTGTGGAAATTTTATTCCATACTTCGCAAACTAATAGATGACAAGGCTCAGTGTACTCTGTTCTCCTACCTTACCTTATTCGATATTGGAATGATATTTTATAAATACGGTCTAAATACCGATAAAATTGGTTCTGTCTGCGGATAATTTTCGCTCTGCAGCGCAGATATTTAACTAGGAGATGATTGCGAAATAACGGTTTACAATTCTCAACAACGTCAACTCTACAGCCACACACTTTTGTCGCCATAATAATTGCGAGTAGGAAATATGTGTGAACGGGTATAACAGTCAAAACTTTGATACGGTATTTAATAGTAAACTAACGTGGAGTTAGTTGATTATTTTAGATGTTAAAGAAAGAAAACACGTCTACGAACATTAAATTCGTACGTATAACTGGTAAACCGTAGTAATATAAAAGTCTACTTGAGCTATTCTATGGTATGCTGTTTTGGCCTTAAAAACAATATCACAAACATGTTCTGAATAATTATTATCAGAGTCTAATATAACTCTCAGATACTTAAATACGCCCATAATAATGGTTCATTCCGTAGTCTTACCACAAGTTGATGATTTAATTTTCGTTTAAGAGACATACGCATTATCTTCACTGTGGAAAACACCATGCCTCAAGTCAGTTTAACAAAATCAAAAGGTGTTAAACGATCTACGAACCAGTAACGAGTACATTAATATCGTCGGTATTCATTTTTATTCCCTTCAGGTCAACTGACTCTAAAGAGTCGATTAATAAAAACAATAACTCCGTCGCAAAAGTGGCTGACTTTGAGATAAAACTCCGAACTTGTACTAGCAGGATGTATTAATAATCTGAGTAGCTGCGACACAGATTGCTTAAGACCTTGATTGAACTAAAATAACATTTTACCTAAGTTATCTTAAAGAGATCGGGATTGTACAATTGAATCTTAAGAAGAATCTAATGAAAGGAAAAGAAAAATAGGATTAATGAAGTGCGTCCTAGGTCATGCTTGAAAACCACGTAAAATGCGACATGAATAAAGTTAGACATGAGATGAATGGCTAATGTCCTCTCATAAACAGTAATTAGTATGACGTATCAATTTGCTTACAACTGTGCTCACTGAGCCTAGGACGGTAACTAAGCCAGTGAAATACGATGTATGATGAACGTATTTACTGTCGATTTAATGCTGCAATAGCTAAAGCTAATGATGGGCATAATCGAGAAGTGGAAACATCCTACCATCAATAAATACTAGCTATATTATATCTAAATATCTTCATCGATTAACTTAAAACACAAATTGCAACTCAGTCGTAGCAAAAAAATGGATGAATACATTTTAATGAGCATATTCCAGAGTTTTCCCTTACATGTAAAATTAATAAGCGACCTACACGTGTAAATCATAAGTAGCATTGTAAAAGAAACTTAGTTCAATTTCAGCCTACTGCTACATAGAGTTAACAGAAATCACCTTATTTCAATTATAATAGAATACACGCAATTAACAAGCAAGCATCATCAGTGTTGCTGTCAGGTATTTATTTGATAGATGGTTCTATTTACAAATAATGCGTCAAACAATACATCACGCGTATTATTCGCAAATAATTAACTGAACGATAATATAGACGCCATAAACCGCGCACTCGGAATTTTAAAATAAATTGAATTATTATTTACGATAGAAAACAATCACTAGTTTAATCTAGCTTTATATCGATGTACATGACGCGTGAAAAAACCTACGCGATTATATTAGTAGAAAATATACATGAAGGTAAATAAATCCGCTCTCGTATAATATTTCATTTATATGCGAGGCTCGACCAAGGACTTATTTGTAACTGTTTAATTACCTCCATACAAGTAGCTTGTCGGAAGAAATTCAACAATTGATAATAAACTAGTCTATACTGTTGGAATATTTCATGTTATTTTAAGCAAAGCTAACTCTCTGCTTATTTATGTTCTGTGACATCGTTACATTTCAATATCATTATTCAATATCGATAGTTGAGTACAGTACTAAATATAGAAATATATATGTGTTCGTTGTTGTTACATATGCTTTTATTATCATAAATATATAAAATGTATAATAAAATTACTTCGTGATATATCATTTCTGCTTTTTAAATAATAAAATAACACGGTAGCAGATCTCGGTTCTGTTAACGATATGCCGGTTAATGTCTAATCGTTTATCGTTATTTCGCGTTTAGTTTACTTTTCTAAAAATAAAAACAGTTGAACATGAAATTAATAGCTATCCCGAAGTTAACGTAAAATGGAAACTATTCACTATGGAAAATTCGAATTTTTTCGTTTTTAGAAGTCAATGGCAAAAATCCTTAAAAGAAACAATGGATCAAGACTGCAAAGTAAGAAATGCAATCATCTCTATAATAGACGAATTACTTCAAATCATCGCTAATTATAATACATCACTCGAAATGTGGAAAAAATTAAATGATCATTTCGCTTGCAATAGTAAAAATAAGAAATATCTGATATAACAACAAAAAGTTCAGATATGTAAGAATTGAAAAAACCGAAGCTGTAGAACAATTCATCAAACGTTACGATGAAATATTAAAAGAAACATCGAATATTGAATTGAAATTCGATGAAGAATTTATTTTCATGAACTTATTCGGTGCTTTAGAATACGGAGAAAATCGAAAAATCATAATTACGGTATTAGAAAACGAAACGGAAACGAATTACGAATAGGTAAAAACAGGATTAAGGATTGAAAGCCACAAAAGGTAAGTCAACAATTTTATCTATTTCTGTAACTAATAATGTAGCTGTAATGTAAAATGTAATATTTGTAAAAAACCGGGACACAATTTTACAAATTGTTATTTTAAAGATAGGTTCTGTAAAATATACAAACGAAAAGGGCAAATTGAAAAGTTTTGTAAAAACAAAAACATTTAAAAAAAAAAAAACAAGACAATCTGTAATGTCAATTAATGTCAAATGGTCGTATAAAAATAAAATTAATTTTAAACGTGTAAAATTTATTTTGGATTCAGGAGCAATCACTGTGTTAATGATAAAACCTTTTTGAAAATTTGTAAAAAGTTTGAAAATCCTGAAGAAATAGAAGTAGCAGGTGAAAAAAATTCCTTAACGGCTTATGGTATAGGTTCTGTTGAGATTGATAATACACTACGTCTCATAAATGTACGGTACGTTCCAAATTTAAGAGAAAATGTAATTTCTGCGATTCAGATAAATAAAAATGGATATAATGTTTTTTTTTTTTAAAATAACAACAAATGTATAATTTACGGTAATGAATTTTGTAGAAATTTTAGACGATAATTATGGAATGTATTTACTAAAATTATCATCTAAAAATATGGTAAATTCACTAATATAGCATAAAATAGATTGCACCATGTTGGTAATCACGTTTTAAAATATTTAAAAGGAAAAACTTAATTTAAAAAATTTCCGATGAAATGAACAACTGTGAAGTATGCATTAAATCAACATTTTCTAAACCTTGTACTAAAAATACTAAACAGAAGTACTCAAAACAACTATTAGATAATATTCATTTGGACTTATGCGAAATCAAAAAGGATAGTGAACAGGTGCGCCAACTTGGAAAAAACTTTGGTGGGGCAAAATAATTTTTTTTTATGTTCCATAAACATAACTGATTAACAAAATTATATATATATATATATATATATATATATATATATATATATATATATGTGTGTATGTATATATATAAAATGATGATATATCGGAGAGTAGTGATTTTATGAATTATAAACAAAACAAAATCATAACACAGTTGGATCACTATAAAAGTTTTCTATTGCAATGCTTTTCGACAATTATGTCATTATCAATCGTACAGAATAAATCTTGCATATAAATTAACTGAAATATTCATATTATGACAATATTTTATATATTTTTATGTTTAACTTATCGTAATGAAAGGGTTATAACTCTTGAATAATGAACATTGAAGGCACAAAGTCCTTAATAACATTAAGAGGCATGGTCCCGTATAATAAGTCTGAGTAGGCGACTGCCCCTACCTCCTCAAAGTTGGCGTCTATGATGGTGAATATATATATATTGTGTAACATCTATTAATAAATATTCTCACTATGTTCAGGTGTATCTACTAAAAACCAAAAATGGTGTTTATGATGTTTTAGTAGAGTTTACAAAAGAAGCAAACATTATCTGAGCAAAAAATTAAAATGTTTACTTGTGACAATGAGCGAGGAGAATATACAAATGAAAATATAATACGTTTTATGTCAAATAATGGTACTATTATGAAACCATCAACACCTTACACGTCACAAAAAAATTGTATTGCAAAACAAATTAATCGCACTATTCATAGAAAAATGGAGAGCAGTTCTAATACAATCGGGAATAGATGAAAAATTATGGCATGAAGCATTATATCATGTTGTTTTTACACTAAATAGAACACCAACAAAAACAATAAATTACCAAATTCCTTATGAATTATGGTCAGGAAATAAATACAAGTATTTAAAAACTTTTGTCTATTTAGCCTAGGCTATTATTAATAGAAGTTATCAGAAGTTACTGAAAAATGTATATTTTTAAATTATATACATAATGCTTATCATCTTCTAAATATAAATAAAAATAAGATTATACCTAGAAATGTGAAATTTATTGAAAGTACATTCCCATGTTTGGAACACGTGCGAGAAAACTCACTAACAGTAAATGACACATCAGATATTTGTTTAGATATTGAAGACAATAATAAAGAAATATTGAACATTCTGATTTTAAGAAAAGTGAGTCCATGAAAGACAAAAAATAATATTCAAAAAACAACCTACTTATCTAAAAGACCACAGTATGACTTTAATAATTGATGAGGGTAAGTGGAAAAAGGCCATAATTGAATGCATAAAAAAATATAACTGGGAAATTGTCAAAAAACCTAAAGACCAAAATGTATAGATTCAAAATGGATTTTAAAAATAAAAGATGATGGAACTTATAGAGCAAGATTGGTTGCAAAAGGTTTTCAAATGAACAAATTTAATGAAACCTATTCCCCTACACTCGGATATGAAATGCTGAGCATTTTATTAAGCGCAGCAAACAAATGAACTTTACAGATTACTCATTTAGATTTAGAAATTGCCTTCCTAAATGGAAAATTAACATTATGAATCCTGAAAATTTCAGCGTTAAAGATAATTATGTATTAAAATTGAAAAAGGCTATTTATGACTTAAAACAAGCACCTAGATGTTGAAATCATACTATTAATGAAACTTTAGTATCTGCTGGATTAAAAAGATCATCTTATGATGAATGTCTATATTAAATAATATGTATGTAGCTAACTTAGGAACTCGAAAAAAAATTCTTGGGAATAAATTTTGAAATAACACCAGAAAAAATACATATTAATCATAAAAACATTATTGATAAATTAATTCGCGATTATAAATTAGAAAATCTTAATGAAAAATCAACAATGGAAAAAAAAATTGAAGGTAAGTAAAGGTGAAAACACCGAGGAAAATTATTCCATTGAAGAAATTCTTGGTTCATTGATATATTTATCTCAATGTACAATACCTGATATCAGTTACTCCAGGAATCTGTTATTAAGATGTGCAAAAAAATCATGAAGTTTATTGGTATGCATTATGAATAATTGCTTACTTGAAGAAGACATCTAAACTTGAATTAACCTTCAATAGAAATTCAGAGGAACCCATTACAGGTTATTCGGATGCATCCTATGCAATCAGATGGAATTGACAAAAAGATAAAATCAACTACTCTGTGTTTGCTATCGAACATTGGCGGACGTGCTGGCAGTCCTACTATGTCTAAAACTGCTTAGAACAAACTTATTACTGATAAATTGTACCAATCCGATAGATTCTGTAACCAGGTTATCTTTTTTCTTCCCCCATGGTCTTTTTACTGTACAATGCATCAACATGTGGAGCAGGCTGTATCGTTCTGGATGTCGTATTATATGTGACTGAAGTATATTAATTTACGATACTTGACTTCTTTCACTACTTCCTTGCATTTATTTATACGTTGTAGTACTTCTGTGTTATGTACTTTATCTGCCCACTTTATGCACAGAATTCTACAGTACAACCACATTTCGAGGGCATCTCGTTTTCGCTCCATTACTTTTGTAATTACTCAGCTTTCACACCCGTATAATAATACCGAGAATACATAGTATTTTATTAATCTCATTTTCGGATCTAATTTTATATTTCTGCTACTTAATATTTATTTTAGCTTTAAAAATGCGCCTCTAGTTTTTCCAATTCGAATTTTTACCTCTTTATGCATGCCCCATTGATCATTTATGTTATATCCGAGGTAATCGATACTTTTAATTTTCTCCACTTCTCTGCCGTAAGCCATGAGTGGATCTGTAAGTGGTTTCATATTTGTCCTGCCAATTGCCATGTATTTTGTTTTTGGAACATTTAACTGCAATCCATAATTATCGCACGCGGAAGTAACTACATCTAGGAATCGTTGTAATTCTTTTAAACCGTTTGCTATTAGTATCGTATCATCCGCATGTCTAATATTATTTATCTTATGTCTATTTACCTTAACACCTCCTTTAAATTTAATTATACATAATGAAATCTTTTGAAATTGTGTAGATTTATATGTTATTATTCATGAGTAAATATTATCAAACAGAGTGATTTATAAAAACGTTTTTTATGCCAACATACCCTCTCATCAGTGTAGAGATACTAGTTAAATATAATTTCTAATATTTTGCGAATATATATATATATATATATATATATATATATATATATATATATACATATATATATATATATATATACATATATATATATATACACACAAAAGGTAAAGAAGAAATTTTTAGTAGACAATAACGTGGCAAAATTTGAATAATATATATTAAGGACGCATATTTATATGTAGAACAAATTATTCAAACAAATCATTGAATAAAATATTTACTTGAGTACTTAAATAAAAATACTGTACACAAATATACAAAACAACATTGTATACAACTTATAAATATAAATATATATATATATATATATATATATATATATACAAAAACACTACATTTATTATTACTGACTATACATGCTTATATTATTTACAATCCTATTCATTAAAAAGATCAGACATTTAAACATAAACGTGAGTGAACCCACTAGAGTAGATAGAATATAACATTAATAAGTAGACAATAAAAGACAAGCGCCATTTATAATAATAATAATTATAACGCGTATACGATTTAATCGAATTGATCGTTATCAGTACTAGACAGGTCGAAAATAATTTTTACTTTTTAAATATTTATAGCGTATAAATTAGAGTTCATTCATCGCATACATTACAGAATCTGCTATACGATAAAATGTTGTAATTCTAATAGAGATTCCTATTTATGTTTTTTTTTTTTGTTTAAATATATTTATTAAATTATCTTTAGTGAAATAAAATAAATAACGGTTCCCCAAACACGATGATCTTTCCGCGTGTTTAATTAATGGGACACGATGAGTCGATTTCGTCGCGGTAAAATATCATATAAAAAAGTATTTTTATTTAATTTTTAAATCGCATGAAATAAAATTATATTACATTCGCTCCCTTGATGACGCATATAAAAACATACATTTTCTCATATATATATATATATATATATATATATATATATATATATATATATATAAATTTATTGTTATATATAAACATATATAATAGAACTTGTTTCATCATATAACATACGTCACATTATACGATAATTCGACTTTTCCGATAATAATTTACGTTAAATAACGATTAAAAAATTTCCAAACAAAAAAAATTATTTATTTAAAAGAAAAAGTAAACGTGTCATTTTTATCAAATTTGAAATTCTATTTGATCATTTTAGTCGCGTATAGTATGTTATTTTTTAAAAAGAATTATACACGAAACTGACTCCCGTTGAGGATTCGGTAATATTAAATCGAATTTTGAACGAATCTAGATAATTTTTAACGGGTTATATAAATTTTTTTTTTTTTTTTAAAATTGAAACATACGTCAAAACTAAATGAATCTTTTTACGAGAATTTAAAAGTTTTGCGTATTTCGTTAAATTCGTTATACTGTATCCAATTTAGTTTTTACGCGACACAGAACGAATTTTCGTATAAACGCTACTTATTTGACGATTTAAAAAATTCTTTTTATTTTATTATTTATAAAAAAAAAAATTAAATAGTTTACACGCGACAGGGAAATAACTCGAGTAGTATAACGACCGTTTCCACCTTGTTGTATTTATTTTATTTAAAAATAATAAAAATACCGTAAAAATCGAACGCTCCTATAATAAAATTTTGCTTGCGTTCGTATTATTTACATTAATAACTCAGATCTATAAACAGCCGTATATTATAAATATTGCCGGATACGTCCTAACATAAACCAGAAATATGTACGTATATTTTATATATATATATATATATATATACGTATAATAAATAGGAAGAAAAGTTAAAACAATAACAAAATAATAATTTTCACAAGTGTATATATAATAAATACATATTTATACAACCGCATATAAATCTTTATATATATGGCATTTAAAAGGTAGTAAATAAAAAAAAACAACTTTTATTTATAAATTAAGCAAAAATACTGGCTTCTTTTTATAGGTGGATACGATACGATACGATATTTTTATATATATATATATATATATATATATATATATATACATATATATATATATATATGTGTGTGTGTGTGTATACGTATTTCTAGATCAACCCGTCTACACTCGTTTATCATCATTTGTTAAATAATAGTTCGTGTAAACTCATCAGTTGTTTTTCTCCGTTCGATAATTCCCTATTTCGTTACGATATATATTAATTAAATAAATAAGTAACGAAGATAATTTTTTTTATAATTAAATTATTATTTGGATTAATCGGAAATTAAATTGAAATAAATTTTTATTTTACACGTGTCGACTACTACATTATTTCGTCCGATTAAAAATATAAAATTTTTATCCAACTATTCTCCTCAAAAAATGGTATTGTGACAAAGTTTCTTACGAAAGATGCACTTTTTTCCCTTCTAAAGAAAAAATAATTTCAAAATAGATAGTAATAATCATAATAATAGTAATGAACAATGATTTTTATTTAGTCGTATATCTAGAGTATCTACATTTTAAATTTTAACTCATCTATACCTAATTATATTTATATTTTAACGCCTAATTTGCAGCCAATCCACCGCTTTGTCTTAATGATTTCTTCTCAACCATCTTTCATAGCTCGCCTTTGTGTTTTTACTCTGTTTCCCCGCAGTTACAGGCTGAATTGTCCTTGAGTCCGTATGTCTCCATTTTTTGCCCACATCTTCCATGTTCTGTTTGGAACGATTCAATTTTCTCCACACATTTGTCCCCGTAGCTGGAATCCAAGAGCTGTCTGTCATCTGAGTTGCGGATCATTCCCCTCGTGTCCGGAGTATCCTGGTACTATTTCTTTCTCTATTCTTTAAATTCCATGGAAATCTTCTTCTATTAATTTTGTTATAGTCTTTCTCGACTTTAAACGATTAGTTATCCTGATATGTCGGTAATTCTGCATTTTGTTTATATTTCTCTCTATTCGCTGCTTCTTTCCGTCGGTATTGCATAATACTACTTAACACTGGAAGCCATGCTACCGGTGCGGATTTTAATGTGCCCGTTATGGTTCTCAGGGTCGAATTTAATTCCACGTTAATTTTGTTGGCAATTGGGCATTGTTCAGTCACATAGGTGCTGCGTACTGTGCTGCTGAGAAAACTAGAGCCGAAGCAGAAGTTCATAACGTTGCTGCTGGTGCTCCTCATGTAGTTCCTGCTATTTTAATAATAACGGTCACACTTCATACAACACTCGATGTGCAGATTGTTTTCTTTTTTTTTTAATGAAATGTTATCGTGGGCGAAACATTCCATTTTTTTTTTCTATTTTGAAATCTTAAGTATCACGTTAAATACAAACAAGTATGAAAGTAACAATAATTAGATATTTCAATCGGGGTTTTAACGCCTCGATCAAATGCCGGTAATATTCGGACATCGATGTAGCCAGGTCACTCGTTCTCACATATAATCTCGTCTCCCTATCGCGTACGCAAATGCTCGTTTGGATAACGTACGACTTTGAATCAAATCGTATTTTTCATTTCCCGGTTGCATATTTCATACAGTTATCGTTTCCCGAATCCTGTTGTTATCACTGGTGGTTTTTCTCGTCTTGCATTGCGAACGAGAATATTCCTTCTTCCCTGATCTTGTTTCCTGCAAACATTCTTTCACTGCTCAATATATAATCTATCAGTTCCATTTTTTCGATTTCACTCTTCCGGACTATTTCCATATTCATTATTTTAATTTTAATCGTATGATATAGATTATTTAAACGAATTCATTTAAAAATTCTTCTTCTTACGCTATCTCCGATCGAAGCTTGTCGATCAAAACATAGTTGTTTGTCTTTAGAAAACTCTGTAGATGTAATGCCGGCGCGCATATCAACTCGCCATGGCATTTTCCTCTTTCCCGACTTCCGATATAACACCATTTAGGACAAGTTTGAATGAATAATTACGGATGTCTATTTATACGACCGTAATATTTTCAAATTTTCTGGAGAGCGTATAGCGTACAGGGTATATATAGCATTTGCTTCGACATTTTTCGCGGTGGTCTGTGAATGAAATATTCAAAATACGGATATCTATAATAGCTCTACGTTGTGATTAAGGTCACACCTTAACCGGCGATCATTGAAATAACACTAAGCCAGCGTACAATCTTAAATAGGGTGGAGAAAAAAGTTCAAATCTAAATTAACGTTTCGACGTAATATATGCGACCAGTGTAATAGTGCACGCGGGAAATGCATAATGAGATGGACCGATAACGTGTAAAATGGATGACCGTATTAAATAAGAAAATATATATTTTTTTTTTTTTTTTTTTTTTAAAAACAACTAACTAGACGTTTTGATGATTTATTTTATTCGGTGTAAATGCGGCTTATTTTAAACATATCAATCGCTCGAAATTACAAATGAATATAATATTAAGCCATGATTTAGCATTACTAGACAATAAAAACATTTACGAAATCGATGAATGTTACACGTATTTACCAGATGTGTGGGATTGTCTGTATTTCCTCGCATTATTCATAAACGACTTTTGACAAACTAGAAAAACGTATACAGTATTATTATCATTACGATTATGACGAAATGTAAATGCAAATTTATTTAATTTATTTATTAACGTTTACATATATATATATATATATATATATATATATAATTCGTCTCAACGTATATATCACGCAGAGAGATTGTTCTTCTATTTTCCCGTTTTATTAAGTAATTAATTTTTAATTAATTAATTAATTATTAAGTAATTAATAAATAACGATTAAACGTATATATTTTTTTTTAAAAAAAAAACGAAAATGATAATATGGCAAAATTTCGACCAATTTTTTTTGTCGACGCTTTTTGTTATTAAATTTAAAAATATTGCCATTTTAACTTTATTTCTAAATGGCGCGAAATAACTTTAAAAAAATAATAATAATAAACGATGATCTCGCTTACATCGTTACTAACAGTTACGACTAATAACGGTAGTGTCCAGTTTTTACAAAATAATAATAATAATAATAATTTGAAAACAAAAGACATTAGAAAAATAAGTCAGGAAACGATTTTTATTTATGTAACTCGACGTATTTTTAAAAACTCGATTTTTTAAATGGCACTTTCTGTAATTACGCCGGTAAAATATCGTAGCATAAGATAATTATTAATCACACAATTACAACATCCGCGCAATACTAATGATATAAGATAATAGGAAGGTTCGTATATTAATCCAACAAGATGGATAATTATATATATATATATATATATATATATATATATATATATATATATATATATATATATATATATATATATATGCGTATCACAATAAGCAGTCTGCCATAAAAGAAAAAAACTTCAACATTCGCAAACATTTTAATACTGAATGATGAGAAAACTAGAAAGTGAAATTCAAACTTGTACCCCTAAATTTCGGTCCACGATATATTCGAATCGTCTTTGAGTTTCCTCATTAGCGGATGTCGTATTATCGGTAATATCAGCCGGTGATGAAGACGATACTATCGAGCTAGATGTAGTATTAGAAATAGTAGTCGACGACGAATTCACAGCTACGTGTTCCGGTGGAGGTATCGGTATGGAAATTCCGGGACGGGTGAAGAAAGCCATTTTTTCTCTGCGATAAAGATATAACGTGTTATAAATTAAATTTATTATTTATATATTGAAAATACAGTTTACGTTTTGTTGTTCTAATTAATTATTTACTCCGAAATATCTACCAGCTAGCTTTGAAGAAACAGAAGAAGAAAAAACTATATAAGGTTACCGCCATCTTCAGTAACACGCCCCTCAAATAATTCAATAACTGACAACAGAAGTGGAATTCATACCACCGTAATTTCCTTCTTGCTATTAAACCAGATGTTAACTTCTGGAAGGTAACTATATAGCACTCAGCGGGCTCAGCCTTGTCCACATATCACTTTCTCATGATCATCTACTTCAACGTGCCCACCTAACAGCTTTTCGCACCTTTTGTCTACTACTAAATTCCTCTTTTATTTACCATTTTTTACACTACCCTACACTCTATCCTTATCGACTTCATATCCGTTTGCATATCGTATTTGGTTTCCTCTCAAATAGTCCTTCAACTATTTAAAAAAATTCTTAACATATTTTAGTATATAAAAAATATTATTATCTCTGAATTCGTCGTTATATACTCGTTCGATGCATACGATGATAATTATTTTTATATTTATCTATTCTCTCCGCCTCTATGTATTGTTATTCTCTAATTTTGTATCTCTAGACCGCTTTTTTCAAATCTTTAATCTTTTTTCACGCGATATTTCAATCGGTATAGATATATTGTTATCTCGAATAACATATATTAGCGATAAATATTTATATCGGTTTTGTATATTCTATATCGCCCGCGTTTATCGACACATGATTATAATTTCCCGCAATTTCTTCTAATTTCATTTTATTTATTTACCCGCGTTATATTTATCAAACTCGAGCGATTTATTCGTGCCGTAATTCATTCATTTAAATTTACAATTTTTTTTCTTTACTATCTAATTCGTAATGATCGAAATTACCAGTGACGACCAGTACTTACTTGAACGATATTACATCCGGTTTTCCATTACCAGCTTTGCTCTTACGTAGTTTATATATTTCCCTGGAAGTTTTCTTCAATAATTTTTCGATTTTCTTCTCATCTTCGGTTTTAGAATCAGCCTAATGACGAAAAAAAAAAAATAAAAACAAAATGAGAAATAATTAATTTTTTACAAATACACACTCGTACATATATACCGAAGTAAATATGTTAAATACATATATATATATATATATCCTCCCAGTGCAGTGATTTGTTGTTGTTGTTTTTTTAAGTTACAAGTAAAAATCGCTAATTATAATTTATTTCTAACGAAGAAGCTTTTCGATAATTGAGCAATTTTCGAATTAATATCTCAACTAATTAACGTTGATAAAATAAAATATGAATAATATCAAAATCATCTACTATTCGATAATATAATACTTGTATTAACACACAAATCGATTAGTTTTAAACTGAGATAGATGCTTGTCAACCGGTACAAAATAACCAACGCTCATATAAATTAAATACTAACGACTAAAAATATTTATAGGATTTTAAAGTAATATTTAGTTACTTAGATTGTGAGATAGTAGATGATTGAGACAGTACCTGTTGATAAGCATTTCAGTTTGTTGAAACTAGGTATAGATTATTCAACTTAAATTCTCTAATTACTTAGTTCGGCTTATTCAAAATTATTTAAATAACCGAAATAACATGAAATTATATATATATACACGATGTTATCGAACAAAAAACATGTTTTTTTTTTTATAACTGTGCCTGCAGTCAGTATTCATTTATAAACGACATAGGGGATTATATACGTACGAGGAGTTTGCAACTAAAATATAAACGCTACAAACACAAAAGAATTAAACACACGCTTATATGACCTTCAGCTGCCATTATCTTTTGTCCAATTTTTTTTTCTTTGTGTATAATCTACATAAAAATTTATTAACGTAAATATTTATAAATTTATATATAGGTAGCTTTATGTTCATTAAGCAGGTTTTGTTAGTGGTTTTTCCATGTATTTTTATTTTAGTAAGCCTGGACATGCTTTTTAAACTTGTATAAAGAACTGTGTTCGGAATTCGTTATATTATTAATTTGTTTTTTTTTTTTTTTTTTTTTTTTTGTAACATATATTTGTTTTGTAAATACACTTTTGATCTATCAATCTATAACTGCCCAAAAAAGCTGCGTCAGAAATAATTTGCCATTGTCGATTTTTATTCGCAAGTTTTTAAAACTATATATATATATTCTACTCTATATAATTTATATCGCAAAGGTATTTTAACATGAAATTGTATGCACCATTTTTCCCGACATGCGGCACTTCTTTTAGCTACAACCAATGTGAGTACACTTTTCCAGTTTTTTGGTTCATTCCATCTGTTCATCGAATTGACACCTTTCTCAGTTTCTATACCCTCCTGATATATGAGGGAGAAATTATCCGGTACCACTAGTCATGCGTAGCGGTATCAAGTAAAAACAAAAATTATAAATTACAATAACTTTATTTATTACTTAAATTATAGAAACTATTTAATACTTTTAAATCTTTCATAAATTAAATAAGCCGAAAACTTTAATAAATTAGAACTTTTTATATTTCATGCAGGCAACCAAACTAACCCTGCTATGTGCCTTTATGTACCTTTCACATAGCAGATTCGCTGCGATGTTTAGAGCTGGACTAATTTAGTATTGTATAAGTTAAGATCCAAGGTGATGGGTATCGAAGGATTCGATACATTTTAATATCCGTATTAATTCTTCGGTCGAAAACGTCGTAAATATTAATTATATTTAACATAACGCGAAAGCGCGCATTACCTGCGAGACTAGATTTTGAAATTGAGTATCTTCTAAAACCCACGCCGCCAATTCGTGATCTCCTTTTTCTTTAGCGGTTTCTAAACGAGATTTCAGATTTTTCAATCGTCCTATTTCTTCCTGCAACGATTGCAACCTCGTATGCTGAGCCTGTAGATCGAGTTCTAAATCTATCGAAGTCCTCGGACCGGGACTTCCGAAAGAATTACGATAACGTAAAACGGGATTCGCACAACCGGACGGTTTTCTCCGGCGTAACGATCTACGTTCAACGGAATTTCTACGAAACGTTAAACTAGACACGTTACATTTCCTGTATAACGGCATCGAACTGTCGCTGTCGCTACGATTCAGCTATAAATTAAAAATTAGCCTACAATTAAATATTACTCGTAATTGTGCATAACTTTAAAATTATTTGTAAAATTTATTCATTATATAATCGGGACGAAATAACCTTGAGAAATCATAAACGTACATACGAAAAATGAAACAATAAAGTTAAAATAATGAATATTATATAATCTAATAAGAACGCTTTTTGGCGCCATTTTTATGTTGAAATAAATAATAATAAATAACTACGTAATAATAACAAAAGTAATATATGACAAATATACACTTGATTTAAAAAACAACTAATATCTAGCGCATCTAATTCGAAATTTAACTTGAAAATCTTCCAAAAAGTTTTGTTATTAGTTTATAATATTATATGATTCTAACTTTATTGTTTCACACACACACATACATATATATAATTATTATATATATATATATATATATATATATATATATATATATATATATATATATATATATATAATGACAGAGAGAGAAGACGAAGGATAAAATAACAGGCTGAAACTCTGGACAAAAATAAGACAAATTTAAAGCGAGGTCCTTACACTGCAGGTACCAATCATCACTTGTCTATTCATTGTCTGAGTATAGAGCACCGTACACTACATGGTGCATATGTCATATTTAAAAGCGTCGGTTTTGCCGAAGTTTGCTCTTGTCCTGGGTAGAAGTTGAGTTTTTTCTTTTTTGTCGCAGCTCCAGCTTTTTAATCCAAACATTGTAGGTTATTTGCAAATTTTCGATCTGTGGTTATAGTTTCTCGTATTTCTCGTCATGTATTTCAAAATTTTTTAATACTTGCCCGGAGAAGTCTTTGCGGACGTCATGAGACTTTTTCTCGCTCATTCTAATAACGTACTCGGATTAAACAATTGCTATAATACAGTAACTGTACAGTTTTCCCACTGTAAGATGTCGTGGTTTTTCATATGTAAACTTAGCAACGGACACGCAGAATTCTACGCAGTACACGTTAATGAAACGCTTCAAGGGAACGCATGTTCCCTTTTTAAACTGTTCCGTAGAGCAGCATCGGTAGTACCGCAGATTAATAAATTTTCACCTTGGTTGACAACATATTTATCACTGAATACTCTTTTATTTAGCATACTTACTGCAGTCGAATCATGCATTCTAAGCAAATATTATTTAGCATAATTCGAAGATATCTAAAGTTTTCCATCTATCCTATTGCTGTACTGTTTTATTTCAAGCACAAGCTCACTTTCTCCTTATGTATATAAAGTATCCAGCAGATGGTTAGAGCGGATTACGTGTTTTTTTTTTATTACAGCGGTAGTTTCTCAAGTAGATAGCGTGTGGAGTGTTCAGAAACATTCTCCCTATTGAGGCGCACGGTCCAGCTTTTTTGGTTTGTTTCTTGATTACTTTTCTTTAAACGTCGTTAATAATAAACGATCCGTATATACGATTATCTATGTGCTTTTGCTTTTTTTTTAATTTAAAATTTATTTCATACAACTCACAATTTAGTTTATTCCCGTTCCATGGAGCCATTTTTAGCCAACTGATTAACTCGGGGACAGACTTTATTCCTTCAAAGTCGTCGATAAGTATCGGTTTACAATGAATAATTACTCAATATTGTTAGTAAAACGTAGTAATATTTGAATATCGATACTAATAATCTATCGATCGAGGTAATAATATTTAGCTATTTAAAAGTTCGTCGTAATTAATATCACGAGGTTAAGAATTTTTCGTTTTGACTTGAGAGAAAAGAAGTAAATTCAACCCGATCATTTATACGCGTTCTCGATTTATTTTAGAAATTTTTAAATTTACAGTTTTTATATAGGGTGACACAGAGAAGACGGACGGTTTTGTTTTTCGAAGAGCACAGTTGATAACACTGCTACAAACCGCGTTTAGTATACACACGAGAGATTCGATAAGTTTCAGTTCCCACGGCATTCTATAACGAGAAAGAGCGCTCGTTTTGCGTGGAACGTTATTTTCGGCGTAAATCGATCACGACAGTGAAAAGATGGTTTCAAAAAGAATTGTATTTTTTTTTTTTGAGGATAATTTAAGAGCGGTGATACGAAATATGCCCGCGAGATCTGGAAAATCCGAAAACTCGGATTTCTGGAAAAATTTCAAAAATTCAGCGACATATGCTCGAAAAAGTCTTCGTAAATCTTATAAAAAGACTGAATGAATGTATTGTTGCAAATGACGGTCATCTGAACGATATTGTGTTCCACAAATGATTGGCTAATCTTTCGTTTTACTATTTTGAAGTAAAATTTCATTCAAAAATTTTGTCGAGTAGTTTTTGAATTATTCAAGAAACAGTAAAACCGTCCGTTTTCTCTGGGTCACCCTATACGAACTATTTTCGGCCCGTTTTCAAAAACGACTACCCCGTTTTAATTGAAATAACCTTTTTTCCCGTTAGTACGCAGTATATCTATTAACTATTTATAACTGAAAATAATATTAATGCGTAATGTTAAACGTATAGACAAAAGCTGATTTTAGAAATCATTTACCCTGCAAACGTACTGCGTTCTAGCTACCGGAGAGAACGTTTGCGAACGTTTAATAACGATGGACGGTAACTGTCCGGCATGATCTTTCGATTTTTTCCTAATATCGTTACTTTTTTCCGGCGTAAATACGCATTCCGTATTCGTTTCTTTATCTTCCGTCTCTAACGTATCTTCATCCTATATATAAACAAATACGCAAATAAAATGAAATTGTCGATAAAGAAAATAGAGGGAGAATAGTTTTATATGGAGCTGCATCCGATACAGTAGTCTGGCTAAAATAGAGGTCAATGATAAGGACACTGTATGATAAACATATAAGGTTCCCATAAAGGCAAAAAAAAAATAATTACCGGACTGTCGTCCGTCAAGTGACCCTCTCCCCCGTATGGATGGCGGAGAATGCTAAGTAAACGGAAAGAGTAGTCGCTGCGAGTGATGGAAATGCAGATGCTAAAGTGATTACTGGATATTATTCGGTCGCTATACTAAAAAAAATGACTTATATATAAACAAATACTTGCTCCTGTTTGATGATACGGGTGTGAAATATGGAGCTGCAGTGCTAGAACAAATATAACACTAATGCAGCGATTCTGGAATAAAACTGTACGAACCATCGCAAATACACCACGGTTTTATCAAATAATACATCGTGACCTACATGTTCCATATGTTACTGATGTGATAAAACAGGAAGCAAAAAAACATGAAACGAAGTTACACGATCAGCCTAACTGGACAGCGGTCAATTTGCTGGATAACTCATCAGAGCTGCGAAGATTGCAGAGGGTCAAACCATTGGACTTGATCAAATAAATCCAATTTGTACATTCCGGGTCACTTTCAATGGAAGGAGTGCCGCTCAAGTAACTGCAGATATCATACTCACTATTGATAGCACTATCTAGGCATAGGGAAAAAAATACATTCGCAACGATAATCGAAATCGTACCGATAACCGGTAAATTATCGCGAAAGCCGGCTGAGTTTATTTGATCGTAGAAGAGAATCGCCGCTAGCGCCGGTAGATACACATTTATTAATAAGCGACCTATAAAGAGGCCGAAACTAAGAAAGATGGACGCAATTACAACGGATGTTAACAGGGTCGGAGTAGATCCAGCCCTAGTATTTAACCGTTCCTGCTGTATGTTACAAGTCAAGCAGACCAAATGCTAAAGCAAAAGAAAATTCATATATCGATTATATAAATCTCTAGAGAAATAATAATCTTAATAATAATAATAACAACGGAAGATACTTACGAGAGTTTCTAGAACTTGTTCTAACGGTTCGTCTTCCGGATAGTAAAATACTTCGATATCTTCGTCGTCGTCAGTTTCATCGTCGCTATCATCATCCGTATAATCTTCAACGTCGCTTTGATTCGGTTCGTCCAAACGCATATTTACCGGACCTAAACGAGTATCTTCGTCGCCTGATAATAATTTAAAACAATCATCGTCAATCGATCGATTATAAATTAATCGTCGGTGTCGCTAGTCGTATATCGATCAGCTTTTACGTTGTTTCATTTTTGTCATTAAACTTTTCACTTTGTTTCGTTCGCTTTCCTGCTATCTATCTCTGTACGAGAATAAATCCAAGTATTTTTTAATATTTTTCATATACGGCCGAAATGCGACATATTTCAAGGGAAACGCATTTTTAAAAACTCCATCGTTCAAAATCTCTTCTACACGTTCCGAAAGATCAAGTTAGCCTCGTATCGACCTAGTTGCTTTTTATTTAAGGGAGTAGACTCGATGTCTTATAATAAAATTCGGCGTCTTAACAGTCTCATTCTAAAGCTAAGTGATCGATTACGCGACGATTTAATTCCGGTGATTATAGCAAATTTGAAATAAACTTTTCAATTTCGGTAACTATAGCAAATGTTGACCATATTAAATTTTTCAATATCTCCAATCTTTATATATATATATATATATATATATATATATATATATATATATATATATATATAATGGAAATATTTAAATTACCTTTTACTTTGTTGTTATTACTAAGTATAAAACAAAATAATTTAAAAATTAAATAAAATAGAAATGATTTATACCTTATCATTATATATATATATATCATCATTAAGTGCCCTTCGCATGGGAGGTAGGCGATTGCATACCCATGTATATTTTGTTGTACGGTGTAAGTACAATACAAGGCAATCATAATATGTTGCTGGTGTAGATAGACAGACAGACACATACACACACACACCCAGGAGAACTGATTGTTGTCATGTCACAATGCAGCCGCGTGTGTTTTTTGTGGTCTACTATATTGTTACTAGCGCGCTAATGGCGTTGTGCGTGATGGTTTGCCATTGCCGCCAACACCATAATATTAGAATTATTTATATTTTTATTTTCTGATAATAATTTTTGCGTCGCCATTTATCCGTGCTGTAGCCACTATATATATGTATATCAAAACCAATTGTTATACCGGTATAAAAGTATTTTTATTTTGTTTTTAAATTAAAAGCATGTATCACCAAGAAAGCACTAGAAAAATACTTTCTGATAATGAGAAAACCCGACGACGACAAAATGAGAATTACCTTGATTTCTCGTGAGAGTTGACGTCTGAGATGATATAATAGTAGAATCGTCTGAGCTTTCTTCTTTATTACTATTATTATTGTTTATCGAAGAAGAGCGAACACCAACACCGGAGGTGGAAACGAGCGGTTCAGTGGATAATGATGATGATAACAACTTCGAAGTACACGGTTGCATTAATTTAAAATTGAGCAAATTATACCATTTCAACGAGGCCGATTCTAAATTGAAATCGGCTAAACTTACTTGAGCGCAAGCCTAAAACAAAAATCCGTATAAAATTTAATAAAATCGTATATTTCGCGCAGCGAACACATAATCCTAGTAAATATCAACATAATTAAAATTATATTCAATCGAAATAAAGATAATAAAAAGATGATACAATATTAGGTAATTAAAATGTAAATAAAGAAAAATTAAATATATATATATATATAAAAAATAATGTTACAAAATTTAATATTTACGCGTATTCAAAAGACCTAATCGAGACTGTAGCAGATGATTACTATACTGGCTATGGAAATTATTTGGAAGTTTCAATATTTCGATCGATTCTCGAATAATGCGTAGTTTATATCTGTTGTTTTTTTTTATTATTATTATTATTTGTTTCACCATATTTTCCTGTATTTTTTAAAATAAATTATTATTTGAGTTAAATATAAAAACCGTTTGAGTCATTTTTATAGATATTTTAAAATTAGTTTACTCGAAATTTTATCGTCGCAAAAATACGTACGACTTAATATCTTTAAAAAAAAAAAACTTTTTAAATATAGCGATTTTAAGTTCGCACTTTTAAATTTTTAATTACAACTTGTAAATTACTTTTATTATTATTTATACATTAAAATTTCCTTACGGCGTGTTTACCTATTACGTCACAGTTGTAATATTTAATCAGTTTTTGATGTCGATGTATCGGAGAGTAGCGATTTTATGAATTAATAAAACAAAATAAACAGAAAATTAATCGCTATAAAAAATTTTTTTATTAATGCAAAACTTTTCAACGATCACGTCACTATTAAGCATATACAAAAAACGTTACAGATTGTCGAAAAGCTTCGCATTAATAAAAAAAAATTTATAGTGATTAATTTTGTTTTATTAGATGTTCAGTTTTTTCCACCGACTTAACTCGTCCCAGTGAATTAGAAACTGTATTAATACGAATAATTTTTATACGATCCTGCAGTCTAGAATCGAACGTTTTCGCAAATTTTATTTTTAACGAAGGACTTTACATCACACGGCCATCGCATTCACGACAAATAATAATAATAACAAGAAATAATTTATATCTTAATTCTAATACACACATATACGAACTTATTTACATAACCGCAACCCGAGCAACGATAGTATACGATGAAAAATTTTCATACATATTGTAACAACCATGTTGTTACATGTTAATGGTTAAATAAATAAATAAGATGAGTTTGAGAATTAAAAAAATAAGTAAAAAGAATAATGATAATGACGATGGTTTAATAGCGTGCTTGTATTAAGGTTTATTGACCTTTCTGTTGCTTTCTCGTCGTCTAGTTACACAATAAGTATATGTGTATGCGTGTAATATGTATATGCCTAATTTTCCCACTAGAAAATGAGGAGAAATTTAACACATTTTGATTGGTTATTGAAAATCGTCTGATCGACGTATTAATAATAGAAACACACACACACAAATATTATAATATATTAAATGACAAGATAATTACTACACGTGAAATGCTCCACGTGGAGCCGGTAAAATCATCTTTAATATTGGATATTAAAAATTATGTTAAGCCAATCAAAAAATACACTCACACACATATGTAAATGTGCAAAGATTTTTCTACAAGTTCCATAAATATATCCAATAATAATAAACGAATCTTTCCAGAAAAATCTAGAAAGTTCTAATTAGGCATGTATATATGCATATGTGTTGTGTATGCATATTTTTTAGTATAAAAGGAGATGTTCAGTTTAATTTTTAGTTAGTTAGTTCAAATTAATTCAAGTTAGTTTTTAAATTAAACTTAGTATAGTTTTATTAGTTCAGTTTAAGTTAGTTTCAGTTTTAGTTTTATTCCAAAATCCGTAATCTATTCGTTTCTTTTTTTTTTAATTTTAAAATTCTAATAAAAATAGAAACTGCGTTTTATTTTATTTTTTTTTTGTTCATTTTAAATTAACGGTCGTGGCATCCCATCTGGAGAGTTCGTAAATGTCGGTAACATATATATATATAAAGTTTTAATTTCAACATTTTAATAATAAACCATAATAATATCAATTGTAGACGTCACACTAATCTGGATATGTATTATTAGACGGTGTGTTAATGGCGTTGCAATATATACGCATACACACACGCACACATACACAAAAATAAAATTACATTGACGTACCAAACATTCTCTAGATGGGTTCGTTGTGAGAATATTCCAAACGTTGATCTGTAAAGTTTTGGTTCGTAATTTATTAAATGATACCGATAACGGAAAATTCTCGCCGAATCTAGGTTTCGTTATATCCGAAATCGGTTTCGTGCAGCAACTTAGCGAATTCTTACCATCACACGGTAGTAGCGAAACTTTCACATATCTGAGGAATAAATTTATTTACAAATAAACATATATATATATATGTGTGTGTGATTGTCATAACCGACTTATGACTAATGACTAATCCGTTTTTTTTTTAAATAATCGACTAATTAAGTTTTTCCAAAATAACCGAATAAGTCAGTCGTTTTCGGAAAATATTTTTTAAAATTTGTTTATTAATTCAAAGCACTCGATTAAATATTCTTCTTTCTTTATACATACGATGTTTACAAATGTTTATATATCCTGTAAAGACGTTATTTTTCCGTTCAAGTAAATTTAATGTTTTATTTAATACATCATTTGCTGAAAAGTGTATCATGTTCTTTAAAAAAAAAAACTACTTTTAAATCGGATGATATAAATCCGATCGAATTTAGTTACATTTCGACGAATATCTGTCAGTATGTTGTATTATTCGGTTATTTTGGTTCAAATGAAATGAAGTAATCACATTTCGTCTGAAATATTCTATTTTTTTAAACAAAAAACGAAAAAGAAGTTAAAATATTTAAGTTTTTTTTTCTGTATGAAAAATCACAAAGATTTTCGACTGTTAGGCCATTATCGAGTGCATATTTAAAAAAGTTAAAAATATAAAATGAGAAAATATAAATGTAAGATTACGATTCACAAAAATTCAGCAAACTGAAAGAACAGTGTTAATAAAACAATCTGACAGTGAATCCTGTGTTTATCAAAACTCACTTCGGATTTAATAATACGAGTTTTACAGTAAGTAATTATTATTTTAAGTAATTTAAGGATATGGAACGTAGAACATGTCGACAGTAGTAGGTCTTGTTAGAACTGATCGGAAATTAGTCGGATTTTGAATACGGTGATTCTTACATTATATTTTTACTAGAATAAATTATTGATTTTGTAAAACACCGATTATATATACACACGTTGTTTTAAAATATATTCAATTTATCGATGGAGTTCTAAAATATTAAAATCCTACATTATCTGTCAGTTACTTTTTAACTAAAATATTTAACTTTATTTTAAATACATTTAGTTTATTTTATATCTGTTATTCGTTATTATATAACTAATTTTGATTCAGGGATATACTAATTTGCTATGCCGTGTTTACATTGTATTAGTACAAAAATTGAAGTAAAACTGATTAAATACAAAACAGAATAATTAGTAAATTTTCTAGAAATGGTGTTATTCATTAGTCGTTTATGCACATCGCGGATACATATAGTTAACGATGACTTTAAAACTGATAAATTAATAAATAAAAACACAAATATATATATATAAAAGAATTAAAACAGGAAAAAATTATTACGTATTATTTTAAAAATACGACGTAAAATTATAAAAGTATGAAGAAAAAGTCGATTTCATAAAATTTTACAGGGTGTATTCGAAGGCGGGCCCCAAAATTTCAAAATTCGCAATTGTTTCAATTTTCAATTAATACATTACACATATGAGCAAAAGTTTATCAAAATCGTTAGAGCCGTTTCTGACATAATTTTTTTTTTTTTTTATATTCGATTTTGTCCATCTGTGGACCACGGAAAAGTTATTCGCCCGATGTTAGTCTTAAGTCAATTCTGTTCTTTCTTCACGTTTCTTTGTCCAGTATTCTTTCATCTATTTCGAATGAGTCTTTTTTCTTTCTTCCGTCCACATTCGAATTTTATATATATATAAAACAGAATTCAGAAACGATATATAAGAAATGTAATTAACAATTTTCAACTATTAAGGCGTTCGTATATTACCATGATAATATTAGGAATATGGGAAAATTACTACTACGTGGACAACGCATATGTTAACCATCTCTTCGCAATTGTCCTACCCTGGTCACTAGATCTTTATTCGCATCGTTTGTGAAGGGTGTAGCAAATTTTATCCGAATGATTCTTAGAATGTACTCTCGTATGAAACGTGTCAGTAACACGGTATGCGCGCAGACACACATTCGAAATATTTTCACCTGCCGTATTGCCCCCTCCCCAACTGACCCTATTCATTATATATAAAACTGGTACGTCCCCCATATTTACCGCAAAGTAGAGTGACAAGAAATAAGTCCCCTAATTTCACATTTTCATTCAAAACAGTTGTTTGGCTTATGTATACTAAGTACGTAGTAGTTAAATCAGCTACTACTAGAAAATTACTTTAACAATAGTCGAAAGCAGGTTTTTATATAAAATATATTTATATGAGCAGATAATTTTCTTTTTGCTGTTTTATATTTCATTTCAGATATTTTCTTTTTCTTTTATTAATTCTGTTATCGCGAGTATAATCCAATATGCTATCTCATTAATTTTTATTTGATTCGTGCAAATACACCGTTTTGTTATACTATATAATATATATTATATATATATCTCCTTAGTATGAAGGTCTAACGTTTTTACACCCTAATAATTGTCCGTATATTATTATAAAATATTCGAATAATTATTAGGGTGTAAACGTTAAGACCTTCATACTAAGGTCGTATTTATTGTTTAGTCGGGTATTACACTTTTAAACAAAGAAATCTTCAGACAGAAACATTTATATTTAATGTGTATATATTTATAAAAATCGAGTTCATTTTTTGAATTTTTAATGATTAAAAAAAAAAACGTTAAAATTTAGGTTCTGTTTTATGAAAAAAAAAATTAATTTTTTAACGATTTTTTTTAAAAAAAAAACATTACAATAAGTTTTTTATCTAAAAAAAAAATAAATTTTTGAGTTAATTTTTTAATGATTTTTTTTTTAAAAACATTACAATAAGTTTTTTATTAAAAAAATAAATTTTTGAATTAATAGTTTAATGATTTTTTTAAGGAAAAATAATTTAAAGTTTTTATTTTAAAAAATCAAGTTTTAAAGTTAATTTTTTGATTTTATAAAAAAAAAAAAACTTGAAATTTAAGGTTTTTTTTGTCAAGCTCCTATCCGTTGAAATATTGACATATTTTAACCGTTATAAAATCATTCCTATTGAACGAGAAAAGTTTTTGACGCGTTTATGTACATTTAGCACAACGGCGAATATGTAACGATGAAACAAATTATTATAATTGAAAATGATGAAAACGAACACTGAATACTTACATTTGCGTACCTTCTGGTACATTGAGCACAGTCATATTCCTAGCTTTTTCCACGCCGATATGAAGCAAATGATCGCCGATCGAGTATCTAAAATTATTGTTGATTAAATTAATGTCGAGACGATTAATAGAAACGGCGATAATTAATAATTAATAAATAATAATAACAACTCAGAAAACTAAACTTGTTCGGCTATTTTAAGCAGCAAAGGCCAAGATATTAGAGAAAACGTACACGAAAAATTTTAAGATGTAGCGCAGGATGATAAAAAGGCTCCGTCGTGGATGGCGTAAAACGTGCGAATGAATCACGAAAACCGAGAATGATTGTTACGGTGAGAGCGATAAAGTTCTTTAAGCACATTAGAACGTATGATTATCATTCTAACGGTTAATAGAAAACGATCACCGGGCCAAACGGATTTTAATCTGAAAAGTGCGAAATTGTCATTCGTGCGATACGTATGCGTCCGTCAAAAGACCGAAAATCGATTGATTAAATGTTAATCACGTTACCCTCGCGAGATAAGCGACTGTTAATGATGATGAATATTATAACAACGCTAATTAATACGTGAAAAATACTTTTTTCCCCAAAATTTATCGAATATTTTTATTAATTCTTTTCGTAATAATATATTATTTCGTCGTACGTTGGAAGAGGAAAGAATTGTCACCCGAATAGTTTCATAACAAATTTAAATTAACGAGTGTAAAATATAATTATCGGACGCTCGTATTTTTTTTTTTTTTTATCTATTCATCGGAGACCCTGGACGTAATAAACAGAAGTCGAATGGACAGTTTTGAGATTTTATAGAACGCTTTAAAAATATTACCCAAAAGGTCTGCTAATCAAAAATAAATAATGTCTTAATTTCAAATACCAATAACGTTAAATACTTATGTACTTACGACACTAGGCTGATTTGAAGTACTCAGATTCATAAAACGATCGAGCATTTCAGACTTAAAACCAGAATTATACGTCATGAATTAGCTAAAAGATCTGAGTTATCGTTTGGAAAAAATAAAACATTCTTCAGACAATTGATGATTACGTTCTTAGAAACTGTGTAAAGAAATTTTTTATCTATTCGCTTACTCCGTAATTATCGCAATTGCTTAAAATTTTATCTATCGTAAAATCTGTTTATCTCCTTTTACAGCATCTTATGCCCTGTCATCAATAAAAGGAGCGTTATATAATGGTAACACTGTTACACCTTTCACTGAAGTTTAGCTACACTTAATTTAAAAATCTAATATTTCGCGTCCTACGGCACATTTCGATCGTATTATCTAGTAAGACGATCGTTGAAAAATATAGTGTTTACTAGCCTTACAATTAGAAGACGAAGCTTTATTTCATTAAGATATATACATAACACGGGGTTCATAAAGTTAAGTACCCCTTATACTTTAACAGTTAACTTATATAGTATTACTAAAACCAGAAAATTAACGAGACAAATGTTAATTATTCAGTAAGACGTCTTTTTTTTTAGGTCTCAACACTGTTGCTTATACACCGCACGGTGTTGGTTGTTGTTATTAAAAATAAATTATATTTTCAAAAGTGCGCTCAAATTAGTTCTACATAGGACTTCGGCATTTTGATAACATTTCTTTGATCGTCTATCATTTTGCACTATATTTGTATATTTTATTATTCCTATTTTCTTTGTTAATATATTAAATAAATTATATTTTTCAACATCTTTAAACCCTTCTTTTCGCGTTCCGTATTTTCTCATTTTTATTCGAATTTCATTTATACGTATTAGCAATGATAATAATGATAGTCGAGACCGAGTATAGTCGTCTGTATGAAAAAGTAACCAGAAAATAGGAAAAAAAAAATAAATCGCGAGTACGAAGGTGTGAATTAAGTCCGATACGTGCTTGACAAACAATAGGGCAGCTACAGGGTGCGGATATTTTCCAGGTTTCTAATGGTCCTCACTTTTTTCGGTTTTCGACTATATTTTGGGTATTATTGACGCATACGGTTCTCCAATGTACTGTTTGCCGTTTGTTCTCTGTCATTTTTTAACTTCGTTACTCTCGTGCGATCCGGCTTACATACATTTACTTTGATCTAATTCCCATACAGGATTCTTTTCAGGAGCCTGATATCTTTCAATATGACACGTAGACTCTAGCGTAATCGTGTCATGACCAACAATTGTTCTATATGTTCACACCAGCTACGTCGAAGATACATCGTCCAATTTAATTATCATAAATCGTCGTTGAATGTGCTGCTAGATTTTTTATTAAACAAGATCACGATACACTTATATCGATCCACTGCTGAATGTTATTAGCGTTCCCCGTTTTCTTTCATTCCATCCACTTTACACCGGCTGACACCTTTTTATATCGTCTCGCATATTGTGCTCGGCCGATCGCAACTTCCTTTAATAGTCATTTCGTTATTCGTTTTAGTACACTTCTTACTATATGGACTGTCCAGTTGCAACGCTCTCCTACATCCGACAGTGTAGTCTTTTCCTTGTATTGGCTTTCCTGACTGGCATTTCAATTCACAATATTACTCTTTCGTGGGTTCTCTGAGTTACGGCAAATTTCTTAACGATATATTTCCCCAAGCTCTTGCGCTTCCGCTCCAGGACGCATTGTACGTACAATCTCTTACGACGAGTTCGTTGGGTATATCTTTATTATTATTATTATATATACGATTGAAGTGGATGCCTTCAAAAGTCGAATGATTTTTTATGTGTAGAGGTTGTCTTGTTTGTTTATGAATAGCCGGTAAAAATTTATCAAAGATCAATATTTACCGCAGTTTAATTTGTATTTGAGGAGTATCCACATTTACATCTGGTACGGTAACGTGACTGCTCTTATTTGACGCTTCGAAAACGCCCGAATCTCCCGCTACCGATTCGTCGCTAACCGCGGCAGAAACGGATCTCGTCGACGGTGGTGTAGGTAATGGTGGCATTTTTTCGGAGATAGGAGATAACGGTGGAGTTACCGGCCTACCTAAGCCTGATCCTTGTGACATATTACTGCTGTTGTTGTACAATAATCCGGGTAACGGTACGTTCGAGGAAGTTTCGTAAACCGCGCTAGTAGCCGTTGTCGGTAAATATTCTTGACCGGCTAAATACGAAGGTGTCTCGCCGCGTAACAATCTTTCCACCCTGTATAATAGATATTATACATATAAAAGAGGAATATTTTCCAAAGAATAATAATACTAATTTTCAATAAACTACAGTCTCCATCTTTACGATCGAATTATTACCGTCTATGTAAATCTTCCATATCGACGGGTTTCTCTTGAGCAGACGAAAGACATTGCGGTCCTCCGTAAATATCGGTAAAACTGAGACCCGAACTTAAGGATCCTTTACTGCTGGTCGTAGATAAAGATCCTAAACTAGAACTCGAACTCATGGACAGCGTCGACGCGGATAATGTTCGTAACTGTCCTTCTAGCTGAGTCATCGTTCTTAACGCGTCCCTTAATTGTTGAATTAACAGTTGTTTTTCTTCGTGAAGTTTCAATCTGCGCGTTAACAAAAATGTAATCGATTATTCTTATTGTTCAGTTTAAAAATAAATTAAACGAGCATATTTAAAATAATGAAAAATGAATATCGACTTACTTAGAATCAAAATAACGTCGACTGTTTAACGTTTTTATTTTATTTACTTTTTTTTTTAATTTTAACGTAGTAGGAGACGTATTAATCGTTTATTTCTTAAATTTTATTTCCGCATAATTTAGTTTTATCCCGAATTACTCATAGGCTATACTATTGAGATAGATTCTTTTAACAAGGGCATATTCATTTTGCGGTATATTTTAATATATATATATATATATATATATATATATATATATATATATATAAACGTGTGTGTGTGTAGAAGAGAGGAAGGTTAGTTTGAAAATCACTAATATTAATAGTTAATAAAGCTTTTCAACAATTGCCCTATTTTCAAGTTAAAATAAAAATAAATAATAAATATATATATAATAACAATTAGAAGAGTAATATATGAAAATATGTATACTTAACTAGAAAAAAAAAAAAAAAAAAGTAAGAAACAACTAACATTTAGCGCATGAGATATTCTTATCAACAGTTAAATCAACAATTGTCCACATTATGTACTGATTAATCATCAAATGCTATTGATTAACGTGTTTAATAAGTTATCTTTATTTAATTTTATTATTTATAATTTTTCTAAGAATTAAAAATTTAATTAAATTATTTTTTCCTTTCCATATGTCAAATATTGTAGCTCTGGTTAATTTTATTAATTTCATATTTAAATTTTTTACAACGTTTACCATATAATGATTTATTATCATCGTTTTTATACGAATTTAAATTTTTATTAAATCTTAAGTTTAAATTGTTTACCCGTTTTTTCTACATACCGTTTTTTTTTTTTTTTAATAATTATAACTATTTAATTTATAAACACCGGAATTTTGTAACGTATTTCTATCCTCTATTGCGTTATTATTAATAGACGTTAATAGTAGTTTAGTATTGCTTACTCTTACTCGGATATTTTACTTTTTAAATATTTTTAATATTTTATAAGTTTAACTTCATACATAATTAATTGTTCTTTTTCTTATTTGTTTTCTATATCTTTATAATAAGATTTCTTCCACATTTTCCAACTAGGTAAGAATTGTATTTATTATTATTTCCTATTTATTTTATATAATGGTTTTTCTCATTTTAATATATAAATTCCTTTTTCAAAAATACCACACTCTTATTAATATGTTAAGAACAAGTAATTTTATAAACATCGTTAAAAAAAACTGCTATAAATACACGCACTATCGAGTAAACACATTATCGAACAGTCGTGAAAAAGAATTAATTGCAATATTATGAAAAGCAAAAACTGAAATAAATAGAAGAGATTTAAGAATAGTCAAAAAACTGTATCAGAATTCTGACTTTGATATTCGACGTAATGATTAAACGCTATCTTCTCTGCTGTTCAATATTTATGTTTTTCACACGACCCTTATGAGAAAAAGTAACTCGGCATAGTAAGAAATGTAAAAAGAATAAATACTACCCGGCATGTTGTTCATCTGTCTTTGCAATCGGAGTAAATGAGTTACAGAAACGGCAAAAAATTAGCGAAAACTACGACCTAAAAATAAATTTGATGTAATTTTAAGGAGAAAAGATGTTGAAATATCTCAGATGTTTCATCTGAATGCTGAATTAGAGAGATCAAGTATAGATGTGGATACGCTAAATCCGCCTTAAAGAAAAAGAAAGACAAACCCCATCGAATGTAATACATTATATTAAGACAATTCTGTTATATGGTATAGAAGCAAATACTTTGAATACCAAATAACGGAATAGACTGGAAGCGATATAAATGTAGCTATATCGAAGAATGTTAATCCCGGGTGGTTAAGATATCGGACAAAAAAAAAAAAAAAAAAAAAAATTAAAAAAGAAAGTATTCCAAACGAATACACTCGACCGAGAAATAAAAGAAATAAAAGATGAGATGCATTGGGCATTTGCCAAAAGGAAACATATACACGCCGGAATGTACCACGCAAGAAAAGATTTGGAGAATCCGAGATAACCAAAATCAAAAAGCCTGCACGGGTAGGTAAACACAAAGGCTGATTCTTACTGCTCGAGGAAGGGAAAACTGGGTCGATCGTCGAATTAGCCACGACCAGTAAATAAAAACGACGCAATAATGATAATGATGATGAGTAAATATGATAAATTTTTATTTTTAATATTGGTAAAACCGATAAATATGTCAAAAACGGGACAAACTCACCTATCAGCGATCGCTCTATTCGATACTTCCAGCGCGTTATTTAAATCTTGCTCTAGCCTCTTTATTTCCTGCTGTATACCGGTCATTTCTTGATTACCCCGCTGTTTCGAAGTAATACTTCGTAATTCTCTCAATAATTGTTCCTTTTCCTGAATTAATAATAACCTACAAAGAAATTTTTGAATACATAATTAAATTTCGTCGGTTATGTTAAATTAATATTAAGTTTCAAAATTTGAATTCAACTGAACGCGTTTTACTCATCCGAAATAAATTCGAATATATATATATATATATATATATATATATATATATATAATTCTTCTTCGCGTGTGTGTATGTGGCTGAAATCCTCCTAAACGGCTGGACTAATTTTGATAGCATTTTTGCGCGTGTTCCAGTGATTCGAGAATGATTTAGATTCACAATTCGATCCACCGGAAAATGTTTATTTAATTAATTATTTATAAATTGTTATTGATCTTGGAATGTTTTACATAGAATCCGGCAGAGAGCACTGCAATCGCAGCGTCGAATATCCAAAAATATTTTATTTTAATTTCGGTTTATCCCCATTGCTAGCAATGCGATCAGATTCGGGAAAATTTTGTAATGTTATTATTGTGTTAAAATAAATCGCGTGCTAATTGAAATATTACATTAATTTGTAATTCGTGTGTGAAGGGTTTTGAAATATGCATTAAAAAAAAACTATATATTTTGAAAATTTCATGTCGTACTGAAGTGAGTATTTTATTTGTTTTCCCATCAAATTTAAAAAGCGCATTGATTAAAAATCAAAACGATGACTATTGTGCTTTTCTCACAGCCAAAATTATGTGTTGTTTGTTCGAGGGTTGACAAACCATCAAATTTGTTTTTATATACACCTCAAGGATTAACCAAAAATCAATGGCGTTACGATAAATTATTTTTTGTAGATTAAAAAAATATACCGGCTATAAAACATTTTTTACCTTTAATTAAAAAACAAGTTTAAGTTTCTATTCAACACCGTTAGCTCATAGTATACACATACACGCTCGATCGGTCGAATTATGGTAATAACGTTAGATTTTGTAATAACTTTTTAAATAAAAATTTTCATCAAAACGGTCCAGATTGTTACAACTTCTTAAAAAAAAATTGAAATTTTCGAATTTAAGACGTGTGTGTCACGTCCGCTAGTGTTTTTATATATATATATATATATATATATATATATACCTGTCTTTATCGGATTCCGCTTGACCAGGTATTACTTTCTCTTCCAAGTCGGCTAACTGTTGTTGTATAATTTGAATTTTTTTCCTAGCTTCGTCGTATTCTAATCTCATACGCGCCATTTCCGCTAGTCTATTACCCATCGGCATTAACTGAAAAAAAAAAAACACACAAGAAAATTGTATATATGTATGGAATTTAAAATAAATAAAACGTATTATTATCCGAAACAATACTACTAAATAAATAATTAAGTATCATCTTAAAGAGATATAAATAGGAAAATATAGCAGATCAGAAGCTTTTAATAAGATGCGGCTATTGAGAAAGATGTCTAGAGAAAATTAGGATATAGGGGGGTCGTATAACGGGGAGCGATAATTAACACGAGGTTTCATCATCAGATATCGATAGAAAGCAAGTCGACACGCCCGACCGACCCGCAATAATGTAATTGGACAAAGTAAATATATATATATATAATATAGTGATTTTACGTTGTCGAAGGATGGTTCTGGATTAAGATCGAGTCGAGCAGATGACTTGAAAAAATAAAATAAATTCGTTATATTATACGTGGCGCGGTTACATACTTCTCCAGAAAGGTCAGTCTGCGACGCGGTATTCGATACCGGCGGTATGGAAAGTGTACTGGCATCTGGAGAACTTTCGCTGCACAACTGTAGCCTGGTTAGATCGTCTTTCAATTTGGCCAACGATTGCATCAATTCCATTCGTTCTTTTTCGCCCGACGACAACGATCGCTGTATTTGACGCAGTTCCGTCATGATAGCCTGAGCTTCCGATATATTATAACAACCTCCGTTTAACGTCGAACCGCTTGCGGTTAATTTATGTTCGACGCTATAATAACAGAGAAAATGATGATACATAATAAACAACTATAATTAATAAAACAGGTTGTATTTCCTACAAATTTACGTACCCGATTAATATAAATAGGCGAATAAAATTTGTAATCAGCGAATGTTCTTTTTTTATTCGGACCCCCGCGATAAAATTTTTGTTTTAATGACATTTTTGATAATATCAGCGACACACACACACTTATGCGTACCTCTTATCTATTCTATACTAATATATAAAACTGTAGTGAAATTTTGGTCTGTCTGTCTGTTCCGATTTAACTGAAAAACTATTAAAGGAACAACGATGAAATTCGCACAGCTTATAGCCTATATTATCGGATTTTGCTTCACATCGATATCACAAGTAGGACAGAAATTACAACAATTTAAAGTTTTAAAAAGTAGGAGACAGCGATATATCCGTCAAATAATGTACCTCCACTACCAACACCCGCCTTTAACCACGTTTTATTGCGTTAGTTAACGATCCAATATATAAATATATATATATATATATATATATATACACGTATACTATATTAATATATAACACTGTTAAAAGAAAGAGACAGCGATATTGTATTAAAGAAATAATTAAACAGGCGAAGCCGTGGATAGCTTCGTTTTAAAATAAAAAGAAATTAATCTGATCGATTTTTTTCCGTGAGTTCTCTCTTAGGGAAACGCCTCGTCAGTATATCTGTGGAGCCGGAGCGTGTACGGTCAGTCACTTGTTGAACGCACGAGCAGATATGTCTGAAGGTACTTGTCGCCGAGCAAATTCAACCAGGGAAATATATAACTGGTGTGCTGGCGGAGAGCTGGACAGATTTCTTCCGTCAGAAATCTTCTCCCGTGCTTCCTTTATAGGATCGCACTTGAAAGAGGAGATGAAGTTTGCATTGTACAGCTGCACAGGGCCGCAAATTCATCACCCGAGATGATATCACCCAGTGGAGTTTCACTGAATGATACTTGTCGTTGATTACCAAGCTCGGCTTCGGACCCGAGACAATGGTAGGTGATTAGTTTAAGTTGACAACTCCACAACTCCTCAATTGCGCCACCAGATCATCTGGCTGGAAAGCTGTCTAGGTCTTTGGAAGGAACGGAGGGACTCGTTCCAAGTTGAGGTACGCCGGCTCGGGGAAGGTGAATGGACTTTTAAAAGTGAAATAAATTCATTGCAATTCTGTTTCATTCTATTAAGACATCACTTGCATATCATATAGAACAATAGACTATTAATGCGTTGCCGATAATACCTCTTTTTCTATTTTCTATGAATATTTCCATTGCTTCTTCCCCTTCACATGTGCGTGTGTGTGTGTGTGTGTGGTGTAGACAACATCCTTGCCTAAGTAATTTGACTACGATGTCATATTATACATAAAATCGCATAACTTAGTTTAGTTTTCGATAACGATCTTATTCGGTAATAATAACTTGAAAATTCTGGCATGCGATGATAGGCAAATCTAGAATTTGGAATTTGATTATTTTCTTTCCTACTCTCCATTATATAGATTTATACTAATCTGAAAATTGTTATATCCACTTGTATAACGAAACCAAAAATAATAAAGGACAATGTCTTCATCGGAAGTTAATTTAGATACATCTGTATATATTAATAATAATAAAAAAAAAATACAGACGCTTAATATAGAATATGACTTACTTGGTTAAGGTTTCAACACCTCTTTGAGCACAAGTCATTTCAGTCCTTATCTGCTCCAGTTCACGTTTTAACCTGGAAACTCTATCGCGGGCATGAGCAACTTCCGATTTCAGTAAATCGGGATCGTACTTTGTACTCAAGCTACTCGTACTCGAACAAACTGACGAAAAAAATTATAACAATATTAATAATTCAAATTCAACTTTATACCAAGCTTCGTTTGATTCAAAGTAATATAGGTACATAAAATAAAACGAATAATGATGCGCGAATGGCAAAATACAATCTTTTTATTCACTCACGTCATAAACACATCACACACATTCATATGCGTACACAGTCTGCGCATAACACAATATTTCCATACAATGAACATATAAATACAATTAATAATGTTTTTTTTTTTTTTAATTCTCGAAAATGTTTTTATTTACAATGTCACACGTATATAATCACGAAATTTTCTATCCCCCACCGTCTTCGAGCTCAATCCGGATGAAGACACTTAAAATTAATAATATGAAATATTCATTTTTTGTTCTTTATTATATCTTCATATGTAATCATATATATATATATATATAATGTTGATATATTTTGTTATATACACACACACACACACACACACATATATATATATATATATATATATATATATATATATATATATATATATAAAATCCGTTAATTCTGTTAATGTTAAAAGTAGACTTGACGCGTATTACAACTATGTATGTACACGAATACTCAATATTCTTAAATTTATGCATGTTATAAACATAACATGCTGACGTATTACATTAGTGTACGTACATACATACAGAGTTATGTAAATATAAGAGCGTAAACATAGATACATATTCCTAAATATATTTGTGTTTAAATGTATAAGGTCACAAATAGAATAATAGCAAAAATAATTAATAACAGTAATTATGGAAATAGTAATAACAACAATAAAAATAATAACAAACACATATATATATCTTCATATTCGACCTATATCAGTCCACTGCTGGACTAGGCATTTCACAATTGTTTCCAATTATTACGATCTTGAGTTATTTTTCCCTGCGAAAGTCATCACATCAACGGTTTAGCGGTCTACCCATGTTTCTCTTCTTGTCAATTGGCCACCATTCCAACACTCGTTTTTTCCATCTGTTATCTATTCTTCGGGCTATGTGCCCAGTCCATCTCGACTTTATTTTCGCCATTTACTACATACCATCGTGGAGTCCAGTCTTCTCTCTTATCCATTCACTTGGCTTTCGATCATATAGTTTTATGCTTAACAGTCGTCTTTATTTTGCTACTAGTGTCTTCGTTATCTTTCTTAATTTTGTTTTTCTAAAGGTCCAAGAGCCGGTGAAACACATTTTATATATATATATTTATATATATATTGGATGTAGTGATGTCTTTTTTAAAAACAACGAATTACTATATATATATATAGAAAAAATTTACGCTTAAATTATAAAATAAAGCTTCGTTAAAAATTTTTCAAATACAATTTTATACTTGTAACTTTGTTATTTTTGTTATAATAATAACAATAATTAATAATAATAACAATAGTTAATAATAATAATAATTAATGCAAAAATTAGGCATGCAGCACTGTTATTAAAACACTGAGTTTATACGCGGCAGAATGTCTCACAATGGATTATCGTAAGGAAATGGACCAATTAGTTAAAAAGGAAAGAAGAATAATACGCAAGGTACTAGATACTCTAAAAGATGGAGAATAATGGAAATTGAGGAGCAATATGAAGGTATAGAAAAGAATCGAGAAAATTAGCGACACAATGAAGAGAAGAAGACACGCATTTTATGGTCATCTTCAACGAATTTTCCACTTCTTCGATAAAAACCAGGATTCAATGGATTATACAAGTGAAAAAAGATATAGAACACATGAGGATTTCTAAGGAAGATATAAGAGACCGAAATAAATTTAAACGGAAGATCAGTTCGTTCGATGGGTTTGTAGAAACCGCAGTGAAGAGGACTGGGAAAACATGGACGTAGGAAAGGAAGCAGAAACATTCCGAGAAAATGAAACAATCCTCGTCGGAAAAAACAGAAAAAAATATATAGATTGAAGTTATGTGTGTAACGTTTCCGTGGTCCTTAAAAAGAAGAAAGAAGAAAAATGGGGTTTAGAATGATTAATGATTTTCTTTTTCTTTATTTACGGGGGTTTGGTTTTCAAATAACCGCACCTGCTGTACCGCCGGTTTTGTTTAATTGGATAGGTGTGGTCCCCCTACAGAAATAATTTGGTAGTACATAACAAGGCAAAATATAAAATTGTATAGTAGATTCATGCATTCAGGTGGATTATTCGAAAGAATAATAACAATTTTAATGAAAATAACAACGTAAACTAAAAAAGAAAAAAGAAAATAAAAACATAATTTGAGTTATATTAAATAATAATGAAATAATTAAACTATAAAGATAAAGTTCTTCATTCCAGGAAGATATAAATAATGTAAAAATAAATTAAATCGAAAATATAAACATACGGTCGTGATAACGTTATCGCCGATCTAATTTCGAACTGGAATTTCGCCAATTGGCTACCATTATGCATTTAAATACACGCCTATAGTCAAATATATATATATATATATATATTCTACGATAAAAAATTTTACCTACTTACATACAAAAATCACAAATTAGAAATTCCAAATACAGTACGTGCATATATATATATATATATATATATATATATATATATATATATATATATATATATATATATATATATATATATGTTCATATCCATATGCATTTTTTTGTAAAAACTTTTCAAAGGACTCTATGAAAATTAAGATCTCTTAATTTCCAAAATAATACTAACGATGGAGAAAAAAAATATTTCTAACGAGCGTAGGCAAATAATTTTTAAATATTTAAAAAATATATATATATATATATATGTTGATATATTGGAGAGTATTGATTTTATGAATTAACAAAACAAAATAAAAACAACGTTAATCGCTATATAATTTATTTTATATATGCAAATATTTTCAACTGTAAACTCATTTTCAAGCAAATACAAAAACGTTCTTTTTGTATTTGCTTGAAAATGACTTTATAGTTGAAAAGCTTTGCATACATAAAATAAATTTTATAGTGATTAACATTGTTTTTATTTTGTTTATATATATATATATATATATATATATATATATATATATACGCGTAATAATTAGAATGACACTCACGACTGCTTCGGGATACGTTGAAATTGCTTAACGCGCTGTTCAAATGATCAAATTCGTCTTGAGCCAAATTCAATCTTTGTTGTTTAACATCGTAAATTTCTTTCTTCGCCTATAAATTGTCACATGATTACAAATTAAAAACCATATGATAATAATAGTTATTTATAAAACTGAACTATTATAAACAATCGAAATATTAAATGCCCGGTTCGGTATATATATATATATATATATATATATATATATATATATATATATATATATATATATACACGGCGATATTTGTTTCTTGGAAAATATTTCATTTGTAATTTACCTTTTAAGATTAGTTAGTTAATTGTAAATAATCTATAATAAAAATAATATGAAGTTATATAACAAAGCTTTTACTTTATTCTCGAGTTATTAAAATGGATAATGATAATAATCAGCAATCCATATCACATCAAATCAAATTTATTTCACTTTTTAGTAGTAAAACACATGAGTGTATATAATCTTATATCCTATAGAAAACACTTGCCGCAAACGTAATTTGATTATAATAACAATAATAATAATAATACAAACAATCTAAAATAACAGTTATAACATTAATTATCAAACCATTGACCGTATTTATACTAACTGCGGTTGTGAGCATAAATTCGCTAACACCGAGTTAATACTCTTAGGGCGTTTAAATATATATATATATATATATATATATATATATATATATATTTCGATTAAATAATTTAATAAATTAAAAAATAATCCGCCATTTAATCGATCTCCGCATTGCAAAAATTAAATAATACTCCCTGAGCCGTATAATCAAATACAAACAAAGCTAAGCTTACTAAATTATAGTGTCGGTTCCTCGACTAATGTATTGTACCGCTAATATCGCGTAAAATACGCATTCCCGTATACGTCCGACCATTTTAGTAAATAATTAATCTGACACGATTTTATTTATACGCGATTAAAACAGTAAATGGATACTTAGAGGCGCATTTGTGTAACGTAACGTACGAAATAAAGTATCAAGAACTACAACCAGAACCACAGTTACTCGATATCAACTTTGAAAAATTAATATGAAATTTCGAAAACTCGACATACATATATACGTATAAGCGAACTCAGATTTTATTTTGGAAACGAATTATTTACAGCGCTATGAAATAGACAATTTTGCGAAGATATATTTACTCAGAATAATCACTTTCTCTTTTCAAAAATTTGTAATACTCACAGTGTACCAGCATTATTAAAGAGAATAATTATGATGGATGATCAATATTTTGACGCTCTGCAAAGAAATTCGTCGATTGCTACTGAATTGGTAATGTCTCAGTTCACGCGTGTTCCAATTTAGAATTGATTTTTAAATGATGATGTATGTTTGAATAAATTTCTACATAATACAAAACAGAAAAAACTCTTCTTTGCAACCTAACAATGTATAGTATTGAAAATGAGTTATTCCGAATTTTTAGAAAATTGTGAAACACCTCATTCATTACTACTTAATACGCTGTGTTCAATTTTCTCTAATATATTATTAAATAATTATCGTAACCAAACGAATATGACCTGGAAGGAAACTCGTATTGATGATTTGCTATTGAAAAGTTCTAAAATGCGTAATTAAGTACGCTTAATAATTATTTGTTACCGGCTCCAACTGATCAATTAAATTACGGGTATATTTAACATTTCTTAATTTAATAAACTTATTTTAGCGTATGTATTTTATATATATATATATATATATATATGTGTGTACAGATACTTTTTTAATGCGATTTAACTTTTTACACATAAGTAAACTAATACACATTACGTATATAAATATAATAAATGTAACTTAAAAAAAAAGATAGATACTTTAGTTTGAAGGCTTATACTACCGGCCTTCTAAGTAAGAAGAATGCAATGTTGCATTTTGATCAGCACGGCTTTCAATTAATGATGGCCACGACATAATCATACGTAAGCAGAAATATCCGAAAGTTTAATAAAAAACCAGCGTAATAATAAAGATAAACATGAGGAATATAATTTAATTCTTCCTAGGTAGTTTTTCGTTTAAGGTATATTTTTTATTACAATTATTTTCATTACTTTACAAGTCTACAGAAATCGATAAATATATACTAACAACTTATTAGCAGAATTAAATATAATTAAGTAAAATAACGCTGTAAAATTAATGACAATATTCAAAATACTATTCATTTGGATTTTTATACATTTACCGAACTTAATTCATTTTGTGCACTTGATTAGCCGAATTCGGTCTCTTTTAAACGAATTTTCGCCGATGAATTTCATAAATTGAATCGCAGCTAATAAGTCAACAACAACACTTTTGATTCTGATGCGATATTAAGTAAAATAGTCGTGTAAAATTAATCGCACAATAAATTAAGTAACGAATTATTAATGTTCGCACGATCAGAAATATATAACGACTGTGTAAATTAAAATACTTCTCATTTTGATTTTAATACATTTGTTGAACTTAATTCATTTGGAGCGTTCATTTTACCCTTAATCAATTCTAGGACGGTGCAATGAAGCGATTATCAATGCTCGCACAATCAGAATGTAATAATGTGAATTGTATTTATTTCAATGTAATTAAAATACTTTTCAATTAGATTTCTATCATTGTGAGTATTCATTTTATCTTATTGTCTTAATAACGGACTAAATTTAATTTACCTAGTTAATGCAATATTTATCGATTCTGTAGCTAAAAATTAATCGCACAATTCGTAATTACATAATGAAACATCTATCAACGTTTCTACGATTAGAAATGTAATAGTCTGTCGAAGTAGAAATATTTAAAGACTGCTTACCGTTTGAAATTCACTATCGTAAATAGAATTCCACACAAATGAACGTATTCAATATAAATCGTAAATGAATAAATGAACAAATTTATAAATTGTTATATGTACACATTAATTGTGCTAAGATTGTTGTTGTCTTTTCCGGCAAAATGGCACTTATCGATATCGAATTATCGTCGGCATATTTAAATTTCTTTAAAAATGATTTTTTTTTTTTTGCAAATTTTTGCGATGTTCTAATAGTTATTATGCTATTACAGGCGATATAGACAAATCCAATTTTAATAACCGAAGATGACATAATTGCCGAAACGGTTTGTTATAAATAACTAATAATTTAAAGAAAAATATTTCGGAAATATTTATATCATCGATAATAGATTATAACCGAATCAAAATATTTATAAATCTATTTAAGTATATAAAATAAATTATTCCCTATCTACGCACGTATTACGTTTTTTTTAGGTAGCTTCGCGTAAGTTTCTATTACTGTTCGACTTTAACAATAGATAGCGCTCCAGCTAATCATTATAAAATCGTTTTCGTTCACCCTACCGCTGCCCTTAATTGAACGAACGGCGATTTTTAATATACGAAGAAAAATTTACTTAGTTAAATGTATTCGGAATAATTATTAAAATTTACGATTTGCCGAAAAATATTTTCGTATCTCGTTACGAGTCAAATTGAAAATTGATTATCATTTTTTGGACAAAAATTAACCAAACTCAGAATTACAAACGACATCGATAATTAACAAATCAACCACACGAATTAATTACACCCTATGGAATAGGAAAATTTTAAAATGCACGTAAAAAACTAGGCTTCCTTTGAAATATCGCCTATTCTCCAGGGAATTATCAACTCTACCACGGAATCCAGAGTATTTTTTGTTCAACTAAGTAATCATTTAATAAACGATATGTACACCTTAAATATAGTATATAAATATAATATTATCGTACTGTACGCTGGAAAATATCGTGAAAAGTCAATTGAAGAAAAGAAACGACCGTTTATTTATATAATGATAGGAATTAACAAATTTTACAATTCGCGTATCGACTAATGAACGTCTCCGAAGCAAACAACAAATAAACGTTATAGAGACGCAAATAAATAATAATAATAAAAAAAAAGAAGTTAACATAATGATAATTAGCAGGAAAAAAATTTAAAAAAAATAAATAAAAACTGCAAAATTACTGGAATTAAAAGAAAAAAATATATACACGATAATGTTGTTGGGAAAATTACAATGCAAAAATAAACAAAACTTAAAAATAAAGTGAATTGTGTACATAAAGCATTGAAGGATGCTATGCAACGTTTAGAGCGCTACTGTATTCGCCAAAATAATTATGAATTACATAATAATGAAAAATTTTAGCTCAAGCCAGGTTAAAACCTCGATCGTCAGGTGATTTAATAACATGTGATATTTTTATTATATGTGTATATACATATAAACATATAAACGTCCATACATGTCAACCACATAACTGAATGAAGAGTAAAATATATATTTTTTTTTAACGAGACTAAATAATTAATCTAGTTAATAAATCGCGTGTATATCTTGATTAAACTCAAATACGTCACACACAGAAAATAGGCTAGCATTCGTATAAAAATTTAAACGCGAATATATGTGTCAAATTTTTATAAGACACGATTCTATTCGTTATTTGCACAAATTGAATATAATTAAAATCAATTTAAGCAGTAACTACAATAGTAATGAAGTACAAGTCATTTTACACGTGCCCTATACATGGTGAATTCAGATTGCGCTCAATGAGATATTTCTAGTTGAACAATTTTTAACATTCGTATATAAATTATTTCAAATTAAACACGCATCTATATGCATATATTACATAATTAAATAAACAAATCGCTACCAGTAGTAACCATAATATTTTCAGTAGGTTTTAAACTATGTGAAATGTTTTTAAAAAGTAAACTACAAAAAAGTAGTTAAAATCACTAAATTTATATATAAAAATATCGCAAAGCTTTTCTCAGCTATTAATCTACTATCAGAAGGATATAAAATATAAAAATATACATAATTTACAAAAATTTAAAGGGAAATAAAAAACAAAAATAAAATAGAATGTAGCAAAATAGTTAATTTAGACGTACAATATTACAAAAAAAAAAAATACAAAACTGAAAAAAAAGTTATTTATAAAATAACCCGATAGTGAATGCGATAAACAACACAACAAATCAGCGGTAACATTGCATATAGCTAAAAAAAAAAAATTAAAAAAATTTTCACTATCAGAGTATTTTATAAATAACTGTTTTCCACTTTCCTTTTATATATATATATATATATATATATATATATATATATAAGTAAGTCTATTTTAGTTTTTTCCTTTTGTATTTTTTATAAATTGTATATATTTTTATATTTTATCTATTCACTTGATAATGGGTTAATAGCCGAAAAGTTTTGCAATGTTTTTATATAAGAATTTAGTGAATTTTAACTGTCGTTTATTATTCTCTGCAGATTAGTTCAATTTGAAAATTTTATGATGTATTAAAGTACATGTATACATATATGTATGTATAGAATAAATTGTACCGCGATATAATTACCACGTTATAATAAAAATATAAGGCTGAAAATTCGAATCCTCCGCAATAACAACAAACTATCAAAATATCGTAATCAATCCACGTGTAATCTAATACACAAGCTGATACGGTCGATGTAACACCGTCATTATCAGATTCTACAGCCGGTAATAAATCGCAACACGTCATGATTCGTGTGAAATAAGTTCACTTTTTTAAAAAACAGAATTATTTCATTTATCCGGGTTACATTTAACAACGCAATGATACGTTAGTCACACGCGAAATTAATCCCATTACGAACTATGAACTTTAACAAATAAAACAACGCACGCTTTTAACAAGAACAAATAGTCCAGGACTTTTCAAGAATAAATATCGCGGTACATATCTTAGAAATCTTAATTCCTCCGACGACGATAACCGCAACTAGACTCCACGAAATAGAATAATAATAATAATAATATAACAAAAAATGTAGAACCCAGCAGGCAGAGTAGATAGATTGCCGTGGGTGAAACAAAAGTTGGAATCTGGTACCACCAGTAGAGGTTGAAGTATACTACTATTACTTCGACCGGTAGAAAGAGGTAACTATAACTATAATCAAACATTCCGATGGTTGTTGCTGCTTTGTTCAGGTATTGTTGCTAGCCGTGGCACACTGATGATGTTTCGTCTTCTTTACTATTCGATGATTCAATACAACCAACAAAAAACCCGACTTAACTGCCACAATTTACGTAGTTCTTCTACCGCGTGTAGTGGTATAGTGACAATAGTAATAATAATATACTAACAGGCGTGACGATAGAAAAGGATACGCTTTCCGGAACCGCTATCAGTACATTGAAAAACAAACGATAAACCCGTAATATATTATAGGACGAGGCTAGAAGGCTGTTGAGTTTATTATATATATATATATATATATATATATATATATATATATATATATATATATATATATATATATATATAACAAAATAGACAATCAGGGTGAAGCGACCTTGCCAGTTTGATGTCGAAAGAATTTAAAGAACTCAAAAAGTAGAAACAATACCACTACTCAGCGAACACAGATCTACACATTTGTTTACGTATGCGGTGCAGAATAATTATCTCTATAATGTTATAAAATAAATTCGAACTACACAATTATTTACTCATTATAAAACATATTTCTCATAGACTGTACGATTGTTTAACATTGCGGAACAAATGCAGCACTAAAATCTGAACACAAATGCAGAAATTCTTTCACAGTACAAAGAACAATTACATTAGGAAATGACAAACGTTATATTAAGGGACGTTCGTAAAAAATATTCAGTTACCTTTTATTACATATTTCAGAATAACCCACGGAGAGTTTCACATTTAGAACCTCTTCCTTATACACTACCAAGCGTACTGGCACAATACACACACGCATTTATGTATGATACCATTCGAATGTTCACCAGCGGCATTTTACGGTGGTACGAATACGGGTGGTCAACAATGGTTCTGCCGTATAGATGTAACTGAATTTGAACGACGACAGCATTGATAAAGTCGATTTTATAAACATTGTCGATTTACTGACATACACGTGCGACTTTAGTTAGGAAAACCTATAAGAAAAATTCTAGTAGCGTGATCAAATCGCACGATCTTGATGGGCTAATTAACCGTCACCGAGAAATAACCCTAACATCAAATCGTTCCTGCAGAATATCTCAATCGTGGCGTCAGCTGTGCAGCGTCGTCAACTTAACATTGTGATTTGACATTTTTAACAGAATATTAGACACGTACCGCCACGAATACAACATGGTCACCACGATCTGCTAATATCGATCCACTCTTGTCGCTAAACCTTATACAAAAATTTGAATATTTTAAATCTACAATCGCGCATTTCACAAATATCACTGTGGAATTTGCTTTTATTTCTAAATTTAAAACTTTCAAAATTGACAATTGATTTTTTTTACGCTAGTATTTAATAATTATATAATTTCGGTTGTCGTGAATTATCATATTTATAAAGAAACATCCCGTCCGAGTTTCCGAGAGAAACATTTTGACTTTTGAAAAACAATTTATCGCGTATTATCGTGTACTCTGTGATTTTAATGCGAACGAGACTCTAGGACAAGTGCTACAATTCGGGGTTCTAAAGTGACCGGGTTGGCTTTAGACTTAAGTGAATATTTCGAAATTCAGAAACTTTCAATGTATATTAGGTGAATAACTACGTATATGAAAATTATTCATTCCTAAGTATCATTTATTTTTAGGAATAATTGATTATTGAATTCATTGACGTAAGATCCTCTCCTCATTTTTAACGATTTCATGTGTTACGTTCTTCTGCATGAGTAATCACAGTGAGATCGTTAAAATTTGGAGAAAACAGTCGAGTAAGAAAGAGTAACTGAAGTCAAAAATAATAAAATACATATATATGAATAGTTATATATATATGTGTGTGTGTATATATAGCAGGCCGGAGGTTTCGGTAATACAAACAATAATAATTTGTTTATATAATGTACAAAATATGGACTGGATGTAATTATTGTTAGTGTATATTACAGGCGTTCGGTAATATAAACAATAGTCATTTGTTTATATAATGTACAACATAATATGGACTAGATGTAATTATTGTTAGTGTATACTGCAGGTTTTCGGTAATATAATCAAAATAGTCATTTGTTTATATAATGTACAAAATATTATGGACTGGATGTAATTATTGTTAGCGTTTCGAATCATTTAACGCAAATTTCTATTATTACCGGCTGGAAATACGCGACAAACAAATAGGAAATAAGTAAGCTAACAGTATGAATGATATAAACAATTAATATAAAATATTTAAGAAAAACGTGATAAAAATATAGTAATATGATTTGGAAAAATCGATATTATTTTTCATTTAATTTCGACGATTTTCGTCTTATTTTTAATGGGCGCTATATTCGCGAATTATCGATCATTATTTTCAATAAATTACGATGATTTGAACGCGAACAAATACGAATAATCCGATAAAATTTTGATAGGCGAGAATGGGGTACGGCCGTTTGCGTGGTATCGATGCATTCAATTTAACCCCGATATATTGACGTTTCGACATATTCGATGTATCGATGTTTTTCATTCGATATTTTAAATCGACAAAGCTGATTTTACGATGTGATTTATTTAGATTTTATATTTTTAAATATTTTAGCTCGGTCGATATTTATAAACTTAGTTAATAATAACTAATTAATTAAATAATAATAATAATCTCCAGCTTATAGGTATTTTACAGAATTTAATTTTGAACTTAACACATCCATTTCCTTTAATTTTCCAACATTTTATAACATTATTTATAATAAAGTAAAAAAAATAAAATAATCGATGCATCGCGGAACAACTTTAATAATTACATCGGTCTGAACATCCACGTCACACCAATCGATATATTACATCGAAAAATAAAGTCTGTGTACTTTTCAGTTTGTTTTTGGTTCATCCGTAGGCGAGAACAATAATTTTAAAAATTCTAACGTTTAAGCCGTAGGTAAACAAGTAAAATTGACATCAGGCAATTCTTTATAAAAGATAAATTTACGATCTCACACAAAACACATACACAGCCTAGAACTGAAAGGAGATATAATAATAATAATAATAATAGGCAAATAAATAATTTCCTAATTCGGGTAGGCGGAGTGTAACTAATTTTTTTTTTCTTCTCGGAAACAACAATACTAATAACATACCCGGAGTTACCAAAGGTGAGACCTCTATAATACAAACAACTAAACCTTGCGTTTCGTGGTAGTCACTGGGCCGCGATAAACTTTTAGCGAAGGAATGTCAAGGTCAAGGTCTTTACGCGATAATTTTCCACGGCGTACTATGGCAAAACGCTAAAACACCGACCACTTTAGCGAATTAAATAAGGAAGGGCTCATTAACATTACAAAAACCGTTTGGTGTCGTTTTATTACTGGTATTATTACCGGGCCAATTAAGTCACACGCGATTATATCACCACCTCCCGGCGAGAAGCATCTGATACTTAAAAGAGAGAAAACGAATATTCATAAAGGGAAATATGGATGTTTACGAATTTTGTTACGGCCGGCGGAAAAATTACGTCACGTATCGTCCGACGTCATCGGATGATCGAAACGTTCTTAGATTTTAATTTAAAAAAATCGACGTCCTAATCTTTAAGCTAAACCACATCGAGCTGATGTTACGAAAACTCTCAATATTGAGAATGGAATTTATTCACACAGCTCGGTTAGATTTAATTAAATTATTCAAACTTAATACATCGACTATTATTAATTGACGAAATTAATTAACGATTGAACAGCAAAAAATAATAACAACTATATTAACCCTTTCAGTCACCACGACCACTATATGGTACATGAAATTTTAACACTAACAAAATTAGATATTTTCTGATTGACCATGAAATATCTCAATTCTAATTATATTTATGTAAAAACATTGAAAATCATCTAGTTATCTAAACAGCGACGTTGTACAATAAACAGTATAAAATTTATCATTTTCTGCCAAAATCTTACGCGCGACTGAAAGGGTTAATATTTAAAGAAAACTCTAATACTCTAGAATGACCCAGAGAAGACTGACGGTTTTTGTTTTTTGAATAGCGAATACCAAACCGCGTGCTCCGCGTTTAACACACGATAGATTCCTTTTTGTCCAGTTTGACTTATCGTGGCATCCCATAACCAGAGGAACGTTATTTTCGGCGTGAATCGATCTCGACAGTGCAAAGAGAGTTTCGAAAAGAATTCAAAGTTACACGTTTTTTTTTTCCTGGCGAGGATCCCTTAAGAACCGCGTTTACGAAACAGGTCCACGAGATCTGCAAGACCTGAAAACTCGGATTTCTATAGAAATTTCAAAAATTCAACTACCTATGCTCGAAAATGTTGTAAAAGAGACTGAATGAATATGTATCGTTGAAAATGGCGGTCAGCTGGATATTATTGTGTTCCACAAATGATTGTAAGCGAACCCCTCGTTTTTCTATTTTTAAATGAAATCTCATTCAAAAATTTCGGTCGAGAAGTTATTGGGATATTCAAAAAAATAGCAAAACCGTCCGTCTTCTCTGGATCACCCGGTACAGTTTAAAATATCGAATTAGCGTATACACGTGGTCATCGACCGACTTCCACTAGATCGTACAAAGACGACACATATCCATCTCATGCAGCGGAATATGATCCACCTTTGGTGTTGTGCGTGCTTATTATGTCCTCGTTATCTGTCCCAATATTCCATTCGGCGATCCTTATTGAACTATCCGATTTCTCTTGCACCCCTCCTCGTTGACGACATGAACACCTTCTCCAATCTCTTTTTCTACATAAAACAGCCGTCTATACCACCGAATCCAATAACTTTTTTTCTAGTACCTCTCTAGCCGTTAGTAGCTACGCACGACGCATTTAATTTAATCATATCGATATATTTATTTATTCTCTATATAATAGGCGCGCGCCTCCGAGTTACAAATAATTAACACGAAACGCTGGTTCATTTTATACACAAGAATAACGTACAATGTGGAATAAAAGAAAGAAAAATTTTTTAAAAATTTTCAAAAAAAAAATTTTAGAACACGCACAAAAAAAAAGTAAAACGAAACATTTCAATTTGCTAAGAAATAATTTTTCCTATTTACTTCTGTATTTCGTGTAGATTGCTCTATGTTTAGTCGGAGTATAAATTCAACTAAAACTGGATTAAATCGAAATACCAAAAACCAAAGTAACAGCTGGTAATTTAAAAAAAAAAAAAAAACGCAAAAATTTGTACAAAACAAAAATAAATAAACGGAAAGCCCAAAGAAAATTGGCAATAGCCAGTAATTTAAATATATATACACACACATACAATGAAATATATGAAACTGGCAAAATTCCTTCAGGCTGGCTCCAATCTACTTTTATACCGATTCTTAAAAAACCGGGAGCGAAAAAATGTAGTCACTTCAGATTAATAAGTCTAATGATTCGTTGAAGATATTTTGAATTAGTCATAAAAGAATCCACCTATAAACCGCAGAGTCATATGGGACTCGCTCAATTTGGATTTGAAAAGAAGCTATTTTCTGTGTCCAGATAAGTGCTTTGAACTGAATCAAGCAGTGTATATATATACTTCGTCGATTTTCAGAAAGCTTTTGATAAGGTCAAAAATAAATCAATCGATGACAAGGACCGAAATTCGAAACTTATATTGCTAACAAAAAGCGCAAAAGTATGGTTAGAAATGGACGAAACAAAGAACATCCAAATTAAACGAGAAGTAAGAGACGAGGATGCATCTTGTCACCGACGCTAGTCAACATTTATTCAGAACAGATATTTGAAAAAGTCAATAGTTGAATCCAACGAAGGCATTGAGTGTTGATAAGTAACATCAGATTCGCTGATGGTAGATCAAGCACTCGAAAAGTTACTCGAAGATATATATATATATTATATATAGAAACGCGGAAGAAATTGTAATTAAAATTATAACACTGTGAAAAATTCACTTTATACATTCACTTCCACCTCCAGTCATTTTCCCAAAAATTATTTCGTAAACCGAAATTTATAATTTCGAACAAAAATTTAGTAATGGATAATTTAAAAGGTTAACGATTTTTACTAATAACTTTATCTTTGTTAACTTTCCCCGTCGATTTCGATGTAACTAAATTCGACCATCTATCCGAAAACACATTTCCCAGTAATATAAAATTAAACCACATCGCCCCGCCCCGAATCTGAAACAAAAATACTAGATAACCGTCATTTTTAGAAGTGTCACTACTAAGCATATATATATATATATATCAGTTATTTAACAGAAAATGATTCCTTAATTTTGATAATAAATTAATTCGGTATAAAACACTTATTTGCGGCAGTCGACCTCCTCATTAAATAAGTTTCGCCAAATCAAGAATTCAATTTTACCTTGGAAGACTTCGCTTCCAAACTGCAGAGAAGACGTTGTTCTCAGTAGATTGCGGCAGAGTCATACTCACCCATTCATACTTGATCAACAAAACTCCAGCTCCTCAGTGCACGGTGTGAAACGTCACACTTTCCGTCTCTCATATACTCATTGATTGTCCTTTGTAATCCTCACTCAGATTATCTTTCAACCTACCTTCCTCACTATCACTTCTCTTCAAAGATGAATCTCTAACTAACCTAATCATTTCTTACACATGTCTCGTCCCAACTCCTTGATTTAACTTCTTCTCTGTTACACCTCTGTGACCTTAGTCGCTGCATACGTTACTTTGTATTAATAATAATAATAAATATTTCCTATTCGTTTTGTAATCATGCACTGTTGTCCAGCTTGGAGTTTTGTATCAAATACCAATTTTAACAAATTACAATTATTTACAAAACGGTTATCTCTGTACTAAGTGTTCTCAAATATTATAGAAATCATTGTAAACTTAATGGGTAAATTCTGCGATGACTGCTTAATGCGTGACAATTATTTAATTTCTTCCATCGGTAATTACGATTTCAGGGGCAACTCCAATTTTATGTATAAAAAGAGAGATGAAAATTTAGTTAGTAAACAGAGAAGGGAAGAGAGGGAGAAAACAAAAAAGTTTAATGAATAGGGGAATTTGGGAAAAGATGTGGTGGAAAGGTTGATAGAAAAATATTAATTAGCAGATATTAATAGGGAAGCTTAAAAGAGATATACAGAAGATGAAAGGAGGCAAATTTAATTAGTGAACAGAGAAGGGAAACAAATGAAAGGAATGAGCAAGAGGTGTGGAGAGAAAGGAATTTACAAGTAAAGGGAGGTAGAGAGAGAGGGTGAAATTTAATTATGAGAGGGAGAGGAATAGAGAAAGGGAATGAATTTAATTAATATGGACATAGAAAAATGTAATTAGTAGGCGGGGTGATGGAGAGGAAGGGAAAAGAGAACATTAATTCCTTGATAGAAGGGACATTTCATTAATAGGAAAAGACGAGAGATGTAGACATAGAGAAGGGAAGGAAAATAAAGAGAGAAAACGAGGAGAAATTTAATTAGTAGACAGTGAGGGGAGAGAAAGAAAAAAGAAAATATTTCTAGATATGGAAAAATTTAATACCGGAGCTAAATCTCCAATTACAATTATAAGTAGCTCATTTTGTAAGTAAAATAAACACAGGAACAATATGACGATGACGATGATAGTAGGATAGAGCTGAATACGCGGAATGGCGGTCTTCAAAATGTGTAACGTCGCACGTTTCAAATATCGTTTACAAATATTTCAAAAGAAAAACTAACCCGACCCCTCCTTGTAGATTCATTTGAAAAGAAAACCTGTGATACTTCTGAGATAACTGCTTCAATTTAGATCGTATTAATTCGTGAAATTAAAAACAAAGCAAAACCCGATTAGAGAAGAATAACGTTTTGAATGAACGAGATTTTAAATCACAGGAGCTCAATAATCACGGCGGAACTGCAGATGGTTGCAATATCGAAATTCGGTAGAGTGACACGGTGTTTGATGTGTATGTGTAAGAGGATGAAATTAATCGAGTCAACCGGAAATATCATTGATAACCAATCACACATACGCACAACATATATATATATATATATATATATATATATATATATATATATAACACAAGTGATTTTCTCAAAAATCAACAACAAAGAGCAGTTTTATATGTATGATTTTATATATATATATATATACATACACGTATATATGTATATATATAGGACGTGAACATTAAATAGGACGCTAATTAGTGGAATAAAATAAAAAATAATGACACCGAGTCGTCGACGAGAACCGGTCGGATTTTAATTTCTCGTTGTTGCACGTTATAATTTAAAATTTAATTACCTTCCGAAATATTTCGTAAAATAACTTTAAAAAGAGTTAGGATCTTGGTGTCATCGACAAGTCGATAAACATAATTCCGAGTAGAAATACGTAAAAAAAATCTTAGTTCGGTGCGTCGATTCCAGTTTAAATCGCTATCTTGGTTTGGGTTTTTTCCTCTCTTTTGGCGCCTATAGCCGGTTTCAGAATAACCTCCTTGGGCGATGTTGTTCGGATGCGTTTAGAAGATATTTAAAACTTTCTTTTTCTGTTCGATCAAAAGCAGTTTCTCACGATAATAAGATTAGTATCGGTCGATCATAGTACGTACAATAACGTCAGAAAAATTACATATTTACGGTTAGGAAGGTTCTCTAAAACTGAACGTTTAATTCGGATAGGAAGCTGAAGTATTTCAACAAGAGGCAGACATCGTCGCCGGAAATACATTTCTCTGGAGGGAAATAAAAAATAAACGTAGTATATATTATATATATATATATATATATATATATATATATATATATATATATATATATATACAATATTCTTAAAACCGGTTACACCGGTTATTAAATGGAGATTGTGTAGTAGCTGTGTACAAGAATAAAAACAGAAAAAGTAGAAAGAAAAAAAAAGGAATCAGGTGTGATGATCGGGTTATAATATTATAAGGAAGAAACGTATTTGAACGCGATGATGTAATGATAGTGTGTAAATCTTCTAGACGCCTCTGTGAGGAAAAATCTAGAAAAGATATCTGGATGACTTTTAAAACAGGATTAAATACAGAAGAAACCAGAAAAAAGACTTCACCACGACAGGAACGGATGGGTTAAAGAAATATAAGTAAAAAAAGAAAAAAAGCACATTTCTAGATAACGCACGACTCTAAACTAGTATAATATTTCAACATTTCCATTACCTGGTAGCTGCTGAAATATACTTTAATAGGCGAATAATAATAAAAAAAAAATAAATAAATAATATTTAAGACGTATATAGATGATTTTCATCTATAATACAATAATTATAACTGTCGCAATATACTCATCGGTAATAATATTGAAGAAAGGTCAATCGTACTAATAACTTTACCAGAGATAAGCGGACGTTTATGTTCAAATTTATTTTGCATTTTAATTCGACTACTTAGCAGCATACATATTCGTCGGAATTACAATCATTACAAATTAATTCGCCAATTTAGGTTGTTCGTTTTTCCACTAGCGGATGGATAAAATTCCGCGTGACGAAGTTTTTAACCGAGTACAAGAGGAAACTTTTAAAAACGAAGAGAAAATCAAGAACGAAATGGAAAAGTATTAAGACGTGACGCCCTATTGAAAGATGTTATGGAAGAAAAAATACCCGTATGCAGACCGAAGGGAAGACAAAAATAGACGCTGATGACACAATTAAGAAAGAAGCGTACATTATATTGAACTGAAAAAGCTAACAGCAGAACGGAAAAAACAGAGAACTGGCATGATAAACCAGTCCACGGACTGATACACCGATTGTATAATATTATACACGATAACTTACGCACGGGGGGCTACGAGGCTTAAGCCCCAGAGGGCTTAGAAAGGTATAAAATACATATATGAAGAAGGCGCATAACTTGTAAGATCAAAACAAAATGATAGTTGAAACGGAAGAGAATATTAGAAGGAGCTCGCGTTATCACTAATAAAACCTCATCTTGAAGAGGATACAAAACAGCCTAAAAACTACTATTAGAAAATATTTGTTGCATTCTGTCTGCTAACGACATTGAAAATCCAGCTGACTGCCACTAAAAGAAAAAAAGTGCCGTTGGTTGGGTCAATCTGACGCAGGTCGTTGCAGATTTTTTGTTGTTGATGTTATTAGTTGTTTCGTTGTTGTTTGTGATCGATTATAGTTTGTTTTGCCTGTCGAATTTTGTTACACATTCGTTTGTGTATATTTTATTAATTTTTATTACAAATTTCTTAATTTTTATTAGGGAGGAATGTTTGAGTCCACAACAGATACAAATCCTGGGTGTGCCACTATATATATATATATATATATATATATATATATATATATATATATAATACATATGTGTATATATGTAAACAAAGACAGGATTTAAATAAAATTATATTAGTACACATTATAAGACGGCGCATTTTCGCTAAAAAAAATGTTTAAATCATTTTATTCGTTTTTGCTCTTTCTTTTTTTGAAACGAATTCCAGGTATGCAAGATCCATCTAATTTCTGGGTAATAAGCAAGTATACCAACCTGTTAAGAAGCGAAGAAAAGTAGGTGAAAGCAGTGGTAAAGTAAATTGCTCAATCTGGTCCTTTTCATTAATTCCTATGATGAGAATCGTCAAAAACCACTCGCTGTGGGCTAGATCCCCGGCTCGACCTATCAGTCGAGAACTGTTTAGGCGACCCTTCCGTATCCATTTAAAATTGATAGGATTTTATTTCAACGACTATAACTCCGAAATTAAACACACGGAGTAGACGTAGACGTCCTGAGTTAACTCGGGATATTATTTCTAATTATCAAGATAAGGTACTATATATTCACCTTTTTATGTAACTTATCGTAATAAAAAGAAATAAAAATAGTAATATCTCGAGAAGACGAACTTGAAATAATTAGGAACAATAATTATTAATCGCGTAAACTCGCATTTTTTAATTTCACACGTCATTTCCCCCGTACGTAAATACGTGTTGTACTTGTGTGTGTGTCGAAAAAAGAACATAGCATAGTTTAAAATTTTGTTTACTTTTAAATCGATTTACTAAAGTCTCGATTATTTATTATCAGCGTCGAATGATATCATTCGCAATGACGAAATATCAGTTGAAAATAACTTTGATCTCTTAGGATCGTGATCGGACGATTGTGTTCAAACATTTATCGCTTTTCAGATGACGTAAATTAAATGTTTATAAACAAATATTTCGCTTTCACCCGGGTGTACCACCGCCACTGAAGAATATACCGATTTTTTTTTTATTACATAATTTCTTCAGCGCCTCGAATAATTTAACGTATTTAATTTTAAGTACATAAAGTAATAAAACGATTACATCATGATGAAGAAACGCATATAATATATATTCCCACCCATAAATAAATTTATTAAAAAATAAATAAAATATTAATTAAGAATTTTTACGGGATAATAGATTTAATTTTATTGTATTAGTAGTGTTTTTATTATATAAGGAATAATATATATGTGTGGATAAATACGTCAAAAATCGAATAGGTAATGCATAAAACATTTTAGTAGTAGCGACAGTAGTATTTGACTATTAGTAGGTGGTACATATTAGACGCCAGCGTGCACACGCATCTATGAGAATAGAATCGGTAGATCATAAGTACAGATTTAATGCTTACTCGCGACGCTGGCGCTAGTGAATTAGTGATGGAAGAAAAAGTAATAGCTGTGAATAATAGTCGAATAAACAGTCGCGGAAATATTGATCCAAAGGCTCAGGAAGATAACCCGAAAACAAAACTTAAATCCAGAAGCGTCTAGATCCTAGGGTGCGGCCATCTAATCAGCGTGTGTACTAATCGCGGAGAGAAATCCGACCGTGAAAATTATCTCCCGAAAACCTGATAACGATTTAAATGTATTTTGCCATACGATTGGCGCGATCGCCGCTGCGGTTCCAGGACCGCATTTGTAAAATGAACGACATGCCATTGGGAAGGAAACCAGTCTCCTAATGGAAAATACGCTACTGCTTGCAAGCCAAACAAAAATAAACGCATAAAAATAGAAAAATTGAAGTAGGTTACGTCGAATGTGTAAACAAAGTAAGTAAATTGAATATAATGCGGGATGTTATTATGGATATGGCGATTGACTAGCGCGCATTGGAGAGAAAATGGACACTTCGTTTTATTAAATGGAAATTTAATAATATGCTCGGGTAACCAAAAAAAAGAGTCGATAAATGGAATATCATTAATAATTAATAAATACTTTTAAAAAAAAAGTCGATAGGTATGCTTTAATTACAGATCGCACGATCTCGGTGAAATTGAAAGTTAAACTAATAAATATAAATTTTATACAAGTATACGTATCATTCAGACGAGGAAGTAGAAGAATTTTACAGCCAGTTAAAAGAAACAATATAGCGAATTCCTAATAGGGAAATATTGACGATAATAGGAAAACGCCAATATTGGAACAACAGAAAACGATCCTCACTTACTAGAATTAGTGGAATGATATTGGCTCGGCTAAAAGAAATAGAAGAAATAGTTATTTTCTGCGCACAAAATAACTTATTTATAGCAAACTTCAACTATAAGCATCATAAACGTAGGCTGTTCACATTTTAATAAGATAATAGGGCCAGTTTAACCCTTAACTGAGACAACCGATTTGACCGGTACATTTAATTTTTTTGGCTTTTCAAGAACCAACTTCTTAGTACCTTTTCAAAGTTTAGTATCATGCCTATATTCGACGTAATCGGTTTATACCTTACGTCGTAGAAGAGTTAATTTAATATAAAAATCGCTACCAGTCAAAAATACCGGTTGTCTGTGTTGATTTAATAATGTTATTTCGCTTTTCATTGATGTGAATGCACCAGTCCTACAGGGATAATACCGAACTAACTCGATATAAATTTATAAAACAGTTGGGAATGGCTTTGGTAACACCTAAAATGAAACGGAGATTGCAGACAGCGAGTATCAGTCGATAAGCCCGATTATTTATATATCAGTCGCATACTAAATATAGATTAATGTTATAGTACTAAGAATGGAGCAAGTATAACTGTCAATCTGAACGGCTTGCAGAAAATGTCCGTAGAAAAATGAAAGAAAAACGCTCCATACACGTCTAATATGCAAGCCGCACATGCATTCCAAGTTTTTACACAAATATTATTTTTTAAATATTTTTAATTTTTTTACGTTTACTCAACATTAGTTAACAATATGTTATAATTAAAAATATTTAATGGCCTTTTATAGATATACAGAATAAAACGTTTTTACTTTTTTAGCGCAACTCATTTAATTTTACTTCAGATTTATTGATTTTTTTTTTAACCTACACAAATGTCACGAAATTATTTTAGTATAATAAAATATTACTTTAAAAAAAAAAACAAAACTTAGGTATAGTAATAATTTAAACGCACCGGCCAAAATGACCCATTGTCTATGACGACGTTTTAAAAGTCTATGGCTAAGGGTTAAAGAAGTATCCGAATTTGTAGTAAACACATTTTGAATCCACAGTTCAAACATACCAAAACACAAATACTCACCACGTACGCACTAACACACGATATAACCTCCGAAACTAAATTAAAATCTGGTCGGGAAACCACTCCCGCGTTTATCAAATCTCAATGATCAATAATGATAATATAATAAACATTATCGATGATCATAATAATAATAATAAAGGGTGCCGGTCGGTCAGGTAGCGGCGATTCCTCAGGAATGTCGCTTTTACAACGTGGAAACCAGTTTTTAACTACCAAATGGCGTCTGTGTAAAAGTATGTGTAACAAAGGTAGATTAAGAAGGATCGCAAATAATAATAATAACACAGCTCACAGCGGCTGGTATAGTGTAGGATATATTTTTATCATTTATTTTGTACGTGTAACGAGAATTACATAGTTCCCTCAAGAATTACACTAGACCGGGCATCGATTCACTACTCGCTTGGCAAAATGCAGAATGAATGCCGTTTACGAAGGGGGAATTTACAATGACCGTGCACCGCTGCCAGCTATAATATCTTTTTGATCGACCATATACATTCCACACTCAGTTCAAATGGCCAGGCTATTACTACATTTTACCGGATAGCGTATATATACAACACGAACACAGATAGTAATCTTAACGTGTACAACTGGTATAACAACTCTTTCTATTAAAATAATGATGATTACAAAAAAAAAAAAAATAGAGTAGATTTATCACGAATGGTTCTAGATGAGAAGGGATTGAAAAATGAAATAAACCGGGAATTATCGGACGAGTAAAATTAATCCGTTTATAAATAACGAATTATTAAATTATCCACAATTTTATCAATTCGACGTTACTCTTCCGCAAACTCATTATTGTCATACACGAAAATATGTCGTTACATCGATTACGTGTAACTTTCCATAGTCAACGTGAAAAATCAACACTTGGCTTTTGTAAAACAAATATCGATTAAAAATTAGTCATTTAAAATTATTTCATAACGAATTAAGGCTAGGAAAATATACGACAAGTCATGTATAGCGGTTCAATCGATTAAGGAAAACCGGGAAATATAGAAAATTAATTTATAATCGTATAAATGAGATCTAAAATAAAGATGTTTTAAAAAAAGATAATACAAACAGAATATTAAAAAATCACATTATACAAAGAAATGCGTCATATTTTGGCCGTATCACCAGGGGCGAAAAATATGAAATACTCCAGCTGATAATACAAGAAAAGATACTCCACCTGATAATACAAGAAAAGATGGAAGGGAAGAGAAGCCATGGAAGAAGGAGAACAGATTGGCTACAAAATATTATAAGCTGGACAAATAAGTCTTCTCCTACAGCAATTACTGAGATGCAAGACAGCACAAAGTCTGATCGACCAATTTAGTGATCGTTTATGCTCCGTGCGATGATGATGAGATGATGAATAGTGTATATATATATATATATATATATATATATATATAATCATGCTATACGCCCGCTGAAATGGGCAGAATTGATTGTCGTAAATAGGGTGTTGAAATTCTTTGGACACATAATACGAAAACAGGAAGGTATGGAAAGCACTATGGTCATGGGGAAATGAATGGGGACGAACACTTACGAGGTGGACAGACATTATATTAAAAACGACAAGCTATGAGTACGGCAATCATAGGAATGAAATGAATGGCGGAAAATTACAAAACAGCGGATTAAATGCTAATCACGATACCCTATCTAGGGTGACGACTATAGATGGAGAGAGAGAGGGAGAGAAGGATAAATGAACACTCGATGACTAGAAGAGTCAACTGACTCGCAATAATGTGACGAGAGGATTATTCTTAGAACAAAACGCGTCAGACAGTTAGTGATTCGATGACTTGATGAACCGAATCGATTGACTCGAGTCATTCAAAGTAAATGAATCGATTGACTCGAATCATTTAAATGAATCGTTCCGTTCTAGTCTACATAGCTGGCCAATTCGAAGAAAGAAGGAGAATAACGATAATAATGACAAAAACCGAGACGCACAACTGCATCTGTCGGTCGGGGACGCTAGTCGTAAGACAACATATACACATGCGTCTTTAATAGATAAAGATAAAAGGAGACGAAACATTGATAAAAAGAATTAAACTACTTGGCAACATCCCTATAGATACTTCCGATGCTAGAATAGTCCTACATGTAAAACTACGCACGCATTGAAAACAAACTTCATGACACAGGAAACAACCTAGAGTACCCTGATGCATTATGCACAAATATCGGAATTGTCGGTTCCGCAATAACGGCTACACACAAAGCGATTACTGTAAATATCGACTTTCTGAAGAACCTTCGAAATGCCAAATGATTAAATTGTTTTCAGTTACGATCGATTATTTATTAGTCGTCACTATTGTACAGATGTGTGCAAAACAATCAGCTAGTTTTAACACATTTTAACGTGTGTGTGTGTGTTAATTAACATTCAGAAATTTAATTAGGTATATGAAACACGGCAATTATTCTGGCACAATTTTAGATTGCGAATTGTAAATTAACATACAGATACATAATTATAGGTATTTATTTATATATTTTATATACATATATGTATGTACACGTAAACATTTATTTATTTAATCATTTATAGCTTATAATATATTCATGCATTTTGTATTCGGTCAATTCTGGTCATGATTTGCGAGTGCTACCCATAGATTCCGGGATTCTCAGCTGTAGTCGCTACCCGTACTAAATTGATTTCGCCAGCCATTATTTCAGCGAGTAGGCACTCTTAAAATTTTTTATAGATTTTCTCTTCTTATTATAATAGAATAAAACCTCTGTACAACGGACACGTACGGGACCGAAGAAAATGTCCATTATAGAGGTTTGTTTAAAAAAAAAAAAGACAGTGCACACGGTTATGTTGTAATTCGGTGTCTTATAAATATTATTTATAAAGGAAATTTTACTTGTAAATTCACTAAAAATAGATCATAATATACACGATGTTCTTAATTTTAAACTTTTATGTTTTTATGTATTTATATACGTAGTATGTAAATTAAGATTTATTTTATTTTTTGTTTTAAAACTAGTAATTTTTGTTTGTTTTTTCAATTTTGAATTTCACCATTTCTAGTTCGTGATTATGATCAGCTCACATTGGGAAAACTCTCGTTAATCATCTTTTCGCGAATAAAACTTACGAAATAGAAATAAGTTCCTGCAGCGTTTCCGAGTAAGTTCCAAACTTGATGAAAGGACTGTTCTTCTTTAACGTCCACTTTGATATGGTTTATCGTCGTTTATAGACGTTAGTATTTTTTTCTGCTTGAATCATGTTTACAGCTATGTCTTCTGATGTGAACTCAGTTTCTAAGTTGGCATCAATTTGACTCAAGTGATCGATTAGAGCCGATCTCGGTGGAAGGAGTCTCGCGAGTTCACTCAATTCATTTGAGGCAGTCAACTCATTGTCTTCTCCTTCTGGTATACTCCCCGGAAAACCGGCCTTCACAAAACTGTTGCTAATTGTCGTAGGGAATATCCGTTCCCACTATGTTTTCATCCACGTAACAGCCTTTAAAACGCCAATTTGTTTAAACAAATCTCGATTATGGCATGCTTATAAAAAGATGTTGCAATGAAAACTTACGAAAAGTGACTTTGAAAGTTTCATTCACACCTTGATCCATCGATTGTGATGTAGAAGTAATGTTGGAGGGAAACAAAGCGAACTTAACATTTTCAAAATCGATGTGTGAACTGATGTAGAGCAAATTTTTCTGCCTTCGTTTGTCGTTTGATTGTCCAGTCGGTGTAACCACTCCGTCATGATGGACGTTGTAATTCATGCCTTTTTATTCACTGTATAATCGACTCTGAATAAATCGATCTTAATTCCTCTGAAAAATTTCGATTTCAAGGCTTTTCCTATCACCAACGGGTTTCATATTTTCGTCCGATATATTGTTCATACACACACACACGTATGTACACTTATTATTAATTCTGCAGAGCTTTGACAAATTCTGTGATCATTTTTAGTCACGAACAAGTCATGTTTGTCCGCGTCGTTATAGAGGTGTCAGAATGCATTATTATTCACACTTTCTACAAATCCGTTAAAAGGGGTTTCACTGTACATACAACATCGAATTTTTTAATATATCTATCGTGAGAATGAAATTTATCACTCTACCAAGGAAGCTGTAGAAATGCTTACTACATAATAGCGTTCTTCATTAAAACAGCTATATATGTATATATATAAAATTTTAATTTCTTTAAAAATGCCGTGGTGGTGTTACCAGAGTTTCCTATTGTCAACTCGATGATCGAGGGTTCGAAACCAAAACGCGACAGAAAGTTTTACATCATTATATATTTCAAATTATCACGGAGAAGGCAGCGGAATCCTACTACGCATAACATTATATGGTATAAATAGTGCCTTGGATGCTAGCTTATTTTGTATGTAAAAATAAACGTACAATGACTAGTCAGGACATTCGGCTACGAACACAATGATGATGATTAACCTAATTTTGCAACGTGTCCAGTTGGATTAACGGAACTTTTTTCTTTTATTATTTATCAGAAGTAATCCAAAAGAGTCTAAGAATCCTCTTTAATCATGGATGGGAATACAAAATCGTATCATAATTATCATAATACTGACGTACACAAACATCAATTTTAAAAATCCCAAAAGACCCAAGGAATAACGTAAAATAAATAAATTGTATGTATGTCTATGTCTATGCGTATGTGTATGTATGTGCATGTGTGAGAGGCAATGAATGAGTTATTCCCTAAGAATTTCTTACATTCCAAATATTTCCGGATCAGCAGCAACAACAACAACGCGTACCACGTAATCGGAAAGATAAAAAAATAAGAGAAAAATAAATAAAACTGGTAATTTCCAAAATGAAAATTATACCCGAGGAAAAAAACCGGTTTTCCTAAAAACGTTAAAAATTCTTATTATTCGCCACAAATCGGCCTCTTAATGAATTCCACTCCCCCTAAAGTCAAAAATATTTGTCCGGTGAAATCAATTTCGATAAATACCGAATTAACTGCGTTAACGCACAACGATATTACGCTTATAAAAAAAAATGTTCATAAAAAACATCCATAATAATAATAATAATAATAATAAAGCCGATAAACCAAAAGGGATCGTCGTTTTTAAAAAATGGCTACACTGATACAAATGTTGGAATAATTTCTAAAGAGTACACGAAATAAAAACGGAACGAGTTGAAATACTCGTAAGCAAAACAGCCATTCTGCCAAAACCAAATAAAAACCCGAATCTGTCTGTAACAGAGCCGTAGCGTTATTATCCAACTTTAGCTAAATATATGAAAAACGCATACATAAAAGACTAAAAGAATTTGTAGAAAGCAAAAATATAATTAATGAAAATCAGTACGGTGCGTTGCCAGGCAGATCGTCCGAAATGGCGATATATAATATTTCGCATAACGTTAAAACTTTTAAAAATAAAGGCTTTTGTACTTGTCTAATTACACTTGACATTACAAAGGCTTTTGAGAACTTAGAAATAAGCTTATGTTATTATTAAAAAATTTAGCATTAGATTACAACATTATCAATCAATACTTTCAAGATCGATCCGCAATACTTGAAATAGGTACATATTCTAAACAAAACAAAAAATTGTTATGGAAGTACCGCAAGGGTCTGTATTAGGGCCATTCTTGTGGAACTTAGTTTTTTCACAAATGTACAATATACTGATTCGGAATAATGTAAAAAATTTTACTTTTGTGGACGATATAGCAATTGGCGATAAAAATGAAATCTCATTAGGAAAGAAATTAAATGAGGTATACCGTGCAATAAATAAATGGTTACAATCATTGAATCTGAGCATCAACAATTCGAAATCAACCTATATGATGCTGTTCAATAGGAAATTACAAAATAAAAAGTTAAATTTAACGCAATGATTAGACATACGATATGTCACACAAACCAAATACTTAGGAGTATTAATTGATAATAACTTAAAATTCTACAATCATTTCAATCATATTACAACAAAATTTATAAGGGTATTCGATAAACTTTATAACAATAACGATAGAATAAACTATAAGAAGGGAATAATATTATATAAAAGTATAATATTACCAAACATACTTTATGGCAGCGTAATCTATAATGTTAAATATCAAACGATTTCGAAACAAATTAAAAGCATTCCAGAGAATGATTGCCATAAAATTAATCAAATATTACAGAACAATTACGGCTAGCATTGTCATTGCTGGTATTAAACCGTTGGCGTATGAGATTGAGAAACATATTAATATTTTATTAATAAAAAATAATGTAAATACAACTCATGAATTTAACAACACGTAATATCAGCATCCATACTATTTGCATCGAGAAAAAAGCTCTAACAATTAAACAATTCAAAATAGTATTGGATGAATATTATGTTAAAAAATATCAAAGGTTATACGGGATGAATACAATGGACTAGCGAAACAATATTTTCCCAGTGTAGACGGAAGACTAAAAAATGTTGTATTCGTGCCAAATTATTTCAATACACAGTTTATTAGCGGGCATGGATTATTTAAAGACTATTTATATAAGTATGGAATATCGCATACGAATAAATGTGCAATATGCAATTTAACCGATGATGTGAAGCATATACTGACAGGATTACGGCAACGCTGATTTCGCAGATATAAATGCAACAGAATTGGTGGATAAGCAGTTCAAAATTTTTGACGTTTTCACAGTATCAGAAATAACATACCGCAAAACACATCTACATATATTTTAATCAAATTAATCGTATAATATCACCTTAATGTAAAATGGGCTGAACTGGTAAACTTAATTGGATGGACTCTTTTCAGTTCATTATTTATAAATTTACATGTATCTCACTTAAAAATAAATTTACCCCATCGTATTTTACGAACTGGGGACCAAAAAAAACAAAAAAATACTCGTCGATTATTAAATTTAATAGTAAAAAATGCAACTTTTTAACGGGATTTTTATATATATATCTTAAAAACCATTAAAACAATAATGATGAAATTCGCACAACTTATAGCATAACTACCGGAATCGTTCTAAGCTTTGTTTCATATTGATATCACAAATAGGACAGAAATTGCAATAATTTAAAATTTTAAAAGACGGATATATATACGTAATATATATGTATACTATACTAATATAGTTGCGTTAGGGGCGTGGCCGAAATAACGGATGGATATATATATATATATAAAATATATACTGATATATAAACCTGTGAAAAGAAAGAGATAACGGCATTGTATTAAAAAAAAAAATTATATCTAATTCTTCTATCCTATATTGTTATTTTATTACACTACACGCATTCGCATTCACAAGACGTTTACTTAATTTGTCGAAATTAATAACATTCTCGCTAACGAAGAAATTGCCGCTACTACGAATAAATCGCGTTCGATACGGTTAAACGCCGGAATTTAGACTACTTCATTAATGTATCATTCTTATTCACTAAATAATATCTGTAATGTAAGCTTCGTTCCTTTGTCCATTAACCATCTTCCGGTAGAATGCAAGAAATACAACCTTATCCCGGTCCCAAACACAGCTTTCTAGTTCTCTTTCCAAAATCCTCGAAGACAGATTCAGCTCGTATTTCGATTTCTAAAATTATTCGACATCCAAACTTCATTTACTCGTGTCTCTGGCCAATGTTGCGGTACGGGCAACGTTAATGAATACAATACGATAAGAAAAATTTAATCGAAAAGGATCGTAAAATACAAATGGCGTCATTTTCCGAATGCGTACGTCGAACCGGAAAAATCGTAAAATCACCGACGAATTAAAACCGTTAATCACGATATCCTCGTCAGAGTGATGGCGGTAGATGAGACGGTATTACACATTATTACAAGAAAACAAACGCTATATTAATCTTCAAACAATGTTAAATCATATAATAAAACTTCTCAGATTGTAAAGAACAATCCCAGTTTATGAATTATTCTTAACGTATAGAGGAACATTTTTTCTTTTTCGCTCGATTAAAATAAAATCCCGATAATTTAGGAAGCAAATAATAAATAATAAAATCCCGATGCAATTTAACCGGGTTTATTTTAAAATCGCGTTAGTCCAAGTTAAACCGGTCGATGGCTAATTAAGAAATATTAAAATAGCCCCGGGGGATTGGGGAACAGACGGTATTGCTTTTCGACGTTCTTTCTGGTTTTTCGTTTCTTTTTAAATTAAGACATTTCGAAATATCCAGATTCGTAAAAAAAAAAAGGCCACGCCCAAAATTTAGACCAATTACCGTACACGTCCCCCCTTAAGGTTATGATAATAACGCGGCAGCGACAAAGTAGAATTATAATAGGATTCGAACTTTCTAACGTCATTAACTATTTTTACATCGATGATTGTATCGCGTGTATAGCCTATTTTTTCTGTACTGTTATTATAACTAAGTCACGGGATAGGCAAGCATTTTTTTTTTTACACGTATGCTTGGTTATTATGTTCGAAAACAAGCATAACGTAAGCGACCGAATTTTGTTCGCGGAATAATATTTAGCGATTATTAAAAAATTATTTAGTAACGATAACGAATCAACAAAATATTATGCAACAACTGATAATAATAGCCGTGGTAGTGTAATAACGTCAAAATAACACAAATAAATCCTAATGCAACGGATGAAAAAAGTTGCTGAATACGCGACCGAACAACCCAAGTTCTCGGAATATATTTAAGACGTAACGAAATACGTATTCGGAAAAAGGGAAAACTTACATACGCAACATAACTTATGAAATAGCGTATAAAATATATTAACTTATAAATGATCAGCGCATGAAGTATGATCAACTTATAAAACTGATCAAAGCGTAAAATATTATTAGATCGTAGTATACCAACTTATAAATGATCGTAGCGTAAAATATTATTATTAATTAATAATATCGTTATTTTACTTATTAATTTATTACAGATAAGACGGAAATTTTACAACGTTAATTATAATTTATCGGTTGAAAATAATGAATTTTAATATTATATGTTGGATAGCGTGTGAAATTTCGAAGAAATTTAATTATTATTTTTTTAAATAAAACTTACGATTCCTAAAGCAGCCGTAAAATCAGCAATTATATCTAGTAAACAATCGCCAAAAAGTGGGATACCGATGACCGCGTTAACTAGTCGAAAATTCGATCGGCGTATAAAAAGAATTAAGAAATAAATCCAGCAGTGAATTCATATAGGATAATCTTAATACGTATATACCAAAAAAAACGAAAAAAAACACGAAATAATTAAAGCAAATTTAAAGCGCGTACGAGTAGTAAAATCGCAATACGTATATATATATATATATATATATATATATATATATATATATACATATATATATATATATACAGGTGTATAAGAGAGAACAATTCGAACTTAAATAATCGATAGTAAGAAAGAAACAATTAGAATTATGTGAAATAAAAAAAATAATTATTACTAATAGCCACGTTAATTTTCAAATACTTAACACAAATTACATTATATACATACAAATTTATAAATATACACGTAAATTATTACTAATTAATATAAAAGTCCGTAATTAAGGTAATTTGTTTTTTTTTTTTAACGTACATAATTATATTCGTGTCCCTAGCCGATAGACGCTGACGTAAATTTAAATAAATCATATATAGAATAGACTCCCGATCAATTGGGTGGCGTATCAATAATTCCGCGGCTAATCCGTAAAATTCTCACAAATTCAACAAAACAATTCAAATCAACGGAAAAAGTTTATTTATAATACGTACATATAACACATTATGTAATTGATAAAGGTTTTAAAAGTTACCCGTGGGTTTTACAAAAACTCTATCTTTGTTTTTTTTTTTTTTATTATTAAAAAAAAGCCTCTTGTTTACTGGAGATTGAAGTTTTTTTAGTACAATTGTTCCTCCAGATATTTAATAAGTCCTTCGATGTGCTTTTTCGTCTTATCCTCTTCCTCACTCACCTCCGAAACCTGATGCTCTATCGACAATTAGTTCATCAGTAAGATATTCAAAGCCTAGATAATTGGCATTAACCCATTCAACAGTGTTTGCATCGTCGACGTCACTTATCCTATAACGGATTTCGGTAAATTAGCTAAATCGCGAATAAAAACGTTTTCTTCTGTCTTGTAAACTATTTTCCACCACATTAGATAAAATTTTCCTCCAGGACTTAGCGTAGATTGTTTAACCCAAGCTGTACGTATATAATAAATGCTGTCGAGAATGGTGCAAAATAAAAAAAAAAAAAATAAAAAAAAGTTCCAGAAAGACCACGAATAATCCATAGTTTATACTGAAGAAGGACTTCCGATAAAGTATTAGAAAAGATACAAACAGAAATTAACCTTTCTGATGTTTAAATTAACGACGCTGTAATAAAATTACTTATTAAATAATAGATTTACACGTAAACGCGAAATATCGAAACAGAGTACTCAATTAAAATGATATTTCAATTTCACTTTAAACATCACTAATTCGTAAATAACAAGCGGAACATTAATGTCGAATCGATTTATTTTCATTCGTGTGTAAATTTTAACATGCCATATAATCTCCTCGCTAATAAATGAGATATTTCTCGAATTCTACCTGGAAGATGGTAAATGATAAGGGGGAAACAGAGCGTACGTTATACGTGCAAACGGACCAGATCTGAATTATTTCGTTAAAAAACGAGTTATTCTTGCACACACCTATCCAGCTCGCTTTCTGAAATTCCTTGAGGATAGAGAACAAAAGACCCGCCAGCTTCTCTATTTCGAAGAAAGCTATCTAATATTCCGTATATTAGAGATGTCTAAAGCTGTCGACTGATTTTTTTATTAAATGCTCATACCAAAACAACGAACTCGTCTCCACGATTGCTAATTACGATTCTAAGCAACTTCGTATCACGTAATCAAAATATAAACACAGACGACTTAAACGTAACAAATTAATTTTAATTTATTTATTAGTATTAACCCCTTTACTTAGTAAGTGCACACGACACTCGTATCGCCCCCGGTTTTGTATTTTTTAACATAGTACTAATTTAAAAACTCGCGACTCAAAAAATATTTTTTTTTTTTTTTTTGCCTGTACTATAGGTCGCTTTGGCCATTTATAGGATGATTTTCTTGTTTTAAACTATTAAAGTTGAGTTATTATATTTCTATATTGTTCTGGGCTATGAACTTATATATGATTTTGACTGGTTCTGCATTGTTTAGGTCACTTACTATTGATTCTACATTTAGAGGAAGTGTGTATTTGTATTTTAATAGTTCCCGTATCATATTATTTCGATTTAGTTTGTATTTCTCGCATTTCCATATGATATGGTTGATATCCTCTTCCTCTTGACATTTATCGCATAAACTATTTTGGATTATGTGTATTCGGGTTAGATGTGCCGGCGTTTTATTATGTCCTATTCTTAATCGGATAATTGTTATTAAAAAGTGTTTACTATATTGTAATGAGTTATTCCAAAACCATGGGGTTTTGGGTATTTTTATCTGAATTTTATGGTATTGTTTTCCTATTTCTTTTTGTTTATTATATTCTTCCTGCATTTGTTGATATTTCATTATTTTTATTTGTGGGATATATTCTGTATATATTAGTATTATCGTTTTTAACATTCGTTTCCGATTTTGCTGCGTTATCTACTATTTCATTCCCATATATACCGCAGTGTATCCACATCAATATAATTGTTGAATCGTTTTTCTGTATCTTTCCATGTAAGGTTTTTATTTTAGCGATAATATTGTCTTGTTTTGTTTTAATAGTAATCAGTGACTGTATTGCAGCTATGGAGTCTGTCATTACTAAAAATTTTCTTTGTTTTTTATTTTTAACATACTCAAGTGCTTTGTATATAGCATATATTTCAGTGCTTCTAGATGAGCCAGCGTATTTTATTCTGTATGTTCGTATCAGATCTGTATTTTCACGATATATTGCTGCTTGATATCGGTTTCTATTAATGTCTATAGATCCGTCAGTATATATCCGTTCATGATTAGGGAAGTTAGTGATTAATATACATTGTAATATTTTATTTTTCATATTAATATCAGCTTGTTTAGAGAATAAATTTATTGTATTGTAATATTGGAGTGGTTGTATATAGTCTTCATATTTAATTGTATATATTGGTAATTTATAGTTTTGAATTGGTTGTATATTGTATAGCTTTCTAGCACTCACTACTAGAGGTGGTAAAGTTTTACATTGCCAGTAGGGTTTTCTGATCAAAGGTTCTAATTGTTTTATTTGTTTATTTATTATATGTTGTCTATTTCCTTTAATTTTTAGCATATATTTATTTGTAATATATTGTTGTTGTATTAAAATACTTGATTCAGCACATTCTGCTCTACTATTATTAACTGGGCTTGAATTCATTGCTCCTATGCAAAGACGAAGTGCTTTATTATATGCAGTCTGGATTTTTTTAGTATTACTGGAATTTAAATTTTGGAATATACATGAGTAGTTAAAATGAGATAGTATTAATGTTTTATACAGTATAAGATTTGTTTTGGGATGGCTTCCCCACCGTATTCCTGATATTGCACGTATTAGATTGGTACCATTACTGCATTTCCTTAATATATTTTGTGTTTCGGAATTCCAATTTAATTTCTCATCTAACATTATGCCCAAGTATTTTATTTCTTTAACAAATTGAATTGAGGTATTATTTACTGTAATGCGGGGATATTGATTAGTTCTGTGTCGTGTGAACAAAATTCCCTTTGTCTTATCACTGTTTATTTTTAGTTGCAATCTATTTATTATTTCTGTCATCTTAGTTATAGCTGGTTGTATTTGTTTAACATCAGTTGAAATAGTTGCAGCTGAGCTATATATCATTATATCATCAGCATAGCAATATTTTAACTTTTTTTGTTTGTATATTATCTAGTTCACCTGTATATATGTTGTATAGTAATGGACTAAGGATTGATCCCTGGGGGGATACCTGTTCCTGTTTCGCTTGTTTCAGTTTCCTTTACTTCATTTTGATATTTTATAATTAGTTTTCTGCCATTATAATATTGTGCTATCCATTTAATATATATTATGGGGATACCTATCATCTTCAACCTGTTGCATAAAATACTCAGGTTTACTAGATCGTACGCGTTTGACATGTCAAAGATGATGGCTATCATGTATTGATTTTTTGACATATTTATATATATATATCGTTAGTCAGGATAGCTATATTATCCCTTGTCCCAAATGTTTTCCTAAAACCAAACTGTGTTTTTGGCATTTTGTTTTGATGTTCCAATCTCCATTCAAGACGTTCCTTAATCATAGACTCAGTCGTTTTACCTAAGCAGCTTAATAAAGTTATAGGTCTGTATGATTTATAGTTATTAGGATTCTTATTGGTTTAAGTGTATAGGGCATATATATTGTGTTTTCCATTCATTAGGTATATATGTACTTTTAATTATGAATTCGTTTAAAAATTCAAGGAGGAGATCCTGAAAGTAATTTGTTGTATTTTGTATGGCTTTATATGGAATACCATCAACTCCAGTACTTGTATTTTTATTATGATCTAATGCTTTTTTAAGTTCCCAAATAGAAAACGATTTTTCCATGTCGTTGTCTACGTGGGAATTGTTTGTATTATTATCGCAAAATATGTTGCCAAAATTATTAATAGAAGTGTTATATTGATTAATAAAACTTGGAATCCAATTCATATTTTGTGTTATTGAGTTATTAAAATTATTAATATTACTTGTTTTTGATATTAGTTTAATTTGCTTCCATACTTTTTTACTATTTTCTCTAGGATTTAATTTTTCACAAAATTTGTGTCATTCTGTACGTTTTCTATTTTTAAAGTATAATTTACTTTTGGCTTGTTGTTGTTTAAAATTATTATAATTTTCCATAGTTGGGTATTTGTTAAAAGTATGAAGTGCTAATCTCCTCTGAGCAACCATTTTATTACATTCCTCATCCCACCAGTGATACGTTTTGAAGTTTTGTTGTTGATTAATTTTGGTTATAGGTGCTAACTGGTCGATGGTAGTTTTTAGTGTATCTGAAAGAACTGTATATTTTTCTGCTGTGGGTTTATTAATGAATTCTGTTTTAGTAATTTGTTCAATTTTTTCTTTAGTTATTGTTTTAAATTTGTCCCAATTAATTTTCCTCCAGTTTTTGTACGTTACTTTATTGTACTCTTGTTTATTATCTTTCTTGTATATTGCATTTAATTGTGATATGTATAAGTAAGCAAGTAAAGGTAAATGGTCACTTCCTATGGGATCTTTCAGAACTTCATAATTAATATTAGTTGATAAATCTGGTGTGCATAGTATTAAATCGATATTACTCCTCTGTTGACTCGTCGAGGAAATACGAGTATACGAAGTAGTATTTACAACATACATACTATTCTCTTCAATAAAGTCAAGTAGTTCTTTCTCTTCATAATTTGTATTTTGACAGTTCCATACTGTATTTCTCGCATTTAAGTCACCAGTAATAATATATGATTTCCTTAGGTAAGATTTTATTTTATTCCAGTGTTTCTTCGTCATTTTGTGACCTGGCGCTGCATATATTCCCAGTATTGTTATATTTTTGTTACTATGTCTAATTTCGGTTAATGATATCTGTATCTTGCTCTGATCTATATTTTGTAAATGTATATTATTTGATTTAAATGTATGATTTATGTTTTTGTGTATTAGTGAGGCGACTCCGCCTCCTTTAGTATTTTTTTTATCATCTCTGTCGATGTTATAATGTTTTATTGTTAATTTATTTCCTGGTTTTAACAATGTTTCAGTTATTATTGCTATACCTATTCAAAAAATATATTTTAACAGTTTGGACTTAAGCTCCTATATCATAACATGTTTTATGTGTAATTAGATTATTCTGTTTTTATTTGGGTTTTTTCCTGCAGTATTTAACGTTTTCTTTCATTCGTTATATTCTTACTGTGTTATTGCGGTAAAGGTGTCCCCGATACACGATGTTTGTAACCCCGTGTGTTACATTCTTCTTTTATGTTTATAAATTATGAAAATATATTGTTGTTATTGTTATAAACTGAACGTTGTTCATTTGTGTTTCTGACGAATGTTGCAGCACCGATACAACAACGACACGATTTTTATCACTATTTTCCATTCGATGGTTATCCACTTTAAGTTTTATTTCGTATAATTATCGTCAACTAGACTCCATAACGTTTTAAAAACACTCCGTCATAGTTCGATACGATTAAACTAAATATACTTCATTTTATCAATCCATTGTAAAATGTACTTTTCGTTCATTATATAATTTATTCATCCATTCATTTATGTATGTATATACACACATATATATATATATATATATGTACATAAATATACGTATATATCTTTCTTCATCATGTGACATACCTACAAGAACGTGGATAATCATAATTGCAGTTATATTCACCTTTCTCCTGCATAATTACAAACTTCCCGATATATATATATATATATATATATATATATATATATATACATATACGTGTTTATGAGTATGTATGAATTTATTTTTCCACTTCATTTATCATTAATAAACTGAGAAGCTCACCTTAATATTTTATGAAGCTGTCTAGTGTTATATAAAGATCATCGAACCAGTGTAATAAGCATATATACATATATATATATATATATATATATATATATATATATATATATATACAGGGTGCGGCATAAAAACCGACCATATTTTTAAAAATTCTAGCGCGCTCTATAGTCAACGTAGAGAAACAAGCTGTGCGGCATTAGAGAGAGAGGAAGGACAGAAGATTTCTATAGTACTAAACAAACCATCATGGGTGACTGGTCTCCGGAAGAGCGCGCATATACCGTTGAGCAGTTTTTTCGCTATAACGATTCCTACACGCTTACAGTTCGCGACTTTCGGAAAAAGTTTAAAATTAAAAGTTCGCAACCGATTTTTGCAGTTAAAACGTTACAGACGTGGGTTACAAACTTTAGAACAACTGGTTCAGGGTGTAAAAAAAAACCTACCGGTCGTCCGAAGTCGGTTAGAGTGTCTCCAGTAGTGGCAAGAGTGCACGCAGCAATTCAGAGTAGTCCGAGTCGTTCCGCTCGTATGCGTGCAAAAAATCTCAACTTGTCGGATCGTACGGTAAGAAGAATACTTCATAAAGATTTAAATTTTCATCCCTACAAGATTTTGTATATACAACAACTCTTACCAGCCGATTATGCCGCCAGAATCGCATTTGCCGAAGTGATGTTAGCGAAAATTGAATCAAACGAAATTCCTCTAGACGGAATTTTAATTAAAGACGAGGCTCATTTTTACTTAAATGGAGACGTAAATAAACAAAATCTACGGTATTGGTGTGATGAAAATCCTCGCATTATTAATGAAAAGCCCTTACAGTCACCGAAGGTAACGGCGTGGATGGGAGTAGCGGCTTGGGGCGTGGTCGGACCTTATTTCTTTGATGGAACCGTCAATGGAGAACGCTATCAGCAGCTGTTAAACGAGTTTGTGCAGCCCGAACTGGCACGGAGAAGGCGACTATCACGTACGTGGTTCGAACAAGACGGAGCAACATGTCATACAGCCGGACAAACTATGCGTTGTTTGCATTCGATATTTGGTAGCCAATTAATTTCCAGAAATGCTGACTGATCTCTCTGTCTGTGATTTTTTTCTATGGGGGTTATTTGAAGTCAAAAGTTTATGAAAACAAACCTCGAGACTTGGAGGAGTTAAAGGCTGAAATTCAACGACATTCTGCTGTAATTCCAGTTACAATGTTACGAAAAGTGTATGACAATTTTGTATTGCGTCTCCGCGAGTGTATCTAAAATCGCGGTCGTCATTTAAACGATGTTATTTTTAAGAGTAAAAAGTTATCGAAATAAATAAATATATGAAAAAATCTCCTGTTCTTCTTCTTTTAAATGCCACCGAGCTGGTTTGTCTAAGTTGTATAGGGAGCGCGCTAGAATTTATATATATATATATAATAAATACACGAGCTAATTGGCTTTTTTTTATTTTCCTTTACTATATTTTCTTTATTTCTTTAGTTTTGTACAGTCATTTTATTGTATCTAGCTGCTACGGTAACTTTAAGGATATTCGGCACATACATATAAATTCTACATGATTTATAAAATTTTGTATTGAAATAAACATATTGATTGATTGATTGATTGATTTTATATATATATATATATATATATATATATATATATATATATATATATACGTCAAACAAGGGGAATTATTGAAATATTATGCAAAAGACCAAGAAAAATTTTTGTTCTTAAAAAAAAAATGCGCGTGTACCCATAAATACGTAAAATGTGTTCGTACGGGGGTAATCGTAACTATATCGTTTACTTGGATTTCCGGACATATTCACATCATTATAAATTTTCCAGAAACACCATCGATATTGATATAATAAATTCATTTCCTACATTCCACATTTAGATCTGGCGTTTGCATGATAAAAAATCCGCGTCATCAAGAATACCCAGCATACTGTTACGGTTTAATCATTATTTAGTCACTCCCTACCAAACGAATCTGTTCATTCATATCGCTGTTTCTCATTAAATTTCTCCGCATTCTTGAGTAAATGAATTTAACACATCTCACATACTTCCTATCAAACTATTTACGAATTCCATTCGCAAGAAAATATAAGGCGGGGAATAATTTAATTTTTCTGGTAAACTAATAAAAACTAGAAACTGAAACATCAAAACAGTAATAAACTCGGCGACTATACCTACAATATATAGCTCTAGTCTAGAACCTTCTGCACACGTTATTATAAAATGAATTTTATCCGACTGGCCTATTTCATTAAATATAAAGATGTTAAAACAGGAATATTGCGGGTACTTAAAAATTATATTATATATTAGCCGTATACACATACATATGTTATATATATATATATGTATGTGTGTATTGACACAGATAGATAGAGAGGGTTATAGAGATAGATATACGAAAATATCGCATAGATTTTATATTACATCCGCAGGCAGTCATTGTGCACAGTTCATACTATATCCGCATGTACGTAAACATCATGATGGAGCAAAATGTATTACATCCGATTGTAGTCTTAAGAACCTGTTCAAAATGGAAAACAAACGGCGATGGCGCCAATATTCTCGGTGAACTTCCTGATCACACGGAATGTCGGCGTAATCAATAATAATCGTCATTATTATAATTATTATTAGTATTATTATTAGTATTATTATTAGTATTATTATTAGTATTATAGTAGCCAAGGAGAAATATTCAGGTGGATGGAGAAAAAGTCGAGATTTCAAATAGCTTCGAATTATTACGCGCTCCGACGATATTACAAATCAAATAATTCAGCGAAGAAACTATAATTTCCACCTGCAATAGTTTCTAATGTTACGAAAATTATTTTCGCGTTTCGTACACATCGAATTATAGAGAATTATAGACTTAGCCAAACGATGTAACAATAACATCAACAACACAATTAGGGAAAATGGAACAAAGCGTTACCGCGAAATTTCAATATACGAAGATACTACGCAAGAGAATCACTTTTTCAATTTAAAGGATTTTTAACTAGTAACAATAACTGTATGGCCACCGATTCGACTCATAGATGATGCAAAACACCGAACTCGACTACTACTCATCCATGTGTAACGCAAAACTCGAAGGATTGTAATAGTAGTCGAACGTTCGTTTGAAAGTCGAAGAAAAAAAAAATCATTAAAACAATTGATCGATTTTAATTAACAGGCGTAAATTATCGCTTTCAAAAATATCTGAAATTAAAGTGTTTTTTTTTTTTTTAATATAAAGTGGACTGATACAATAATCTTGATAGTACATGCGGGTATATAGATACAAATTCAGATGTATACGTAGCTATGCACACACGTACATACTTACATATAAATTTCTTAACATTGTTTACAGGATGTTAGACACTGATTTGTGAATAATTATTTCGAGTTTCGTGGTTTCACAATTTTTAATAGACAAACACTCTCTCCCTAAATATTGGACAGCTTGAGGAACTGTCTACTAAAAGTCGGCATAAATCCTATGACTGTCTCTCCTTCGACGACTTTTGGTCGCCGTAAAAACTCTACACCGTTACCTCTTCAGTAACAAACCGCTGTCTGGCGGGTAGGATATTGATCCAAAGGCTAGGGTGCCACTTAAAAATAGTGGTATTTCCTTTTCCTTCCTTCTTCTTAGTCCCTTTTCTTTAGATTCCCTCTCCTCATTTCTCAGCATAAGCCACATTATGTTTCTGGTCGGGTTGCCACTGGATAAAAACATATGCGGTTGCATGGTTTTGCGCTCCTGCTTCTACATTATCAATTCACGCACAACTTTCTGCATATTTCTATTCTTTTCATGCTTTCCTTTCACTTCGCTTACCTTCTTCTCTTTCCTTTATTCTTTTTCTTATCTTCCCGAGACCCACGCTTTTTTTTTAATTTTTCATATCAGTAATATGTTCAACTTTATGTTTGCAAAATTCTAGTGTAGGTAAAGGCTTATGTGGTTTCTTCTACCACCAATGCGTTCTCTACTAACAAACCGAGCCTCTGGCTTTAGCTGTTGTACACGGCACGTTAATTTAATTTAATAATAATAAAGCGAAACTGCGAAATTATTCCAATTAACCCGCGCTTGACAAATACGTCCACAAACAGAACGGCTACAGATGGTCGACATTTCCGCAACTTTAATTTTTCAATGTTTTTTTTTTTTTTTTTGGATTTTTAATCAAGGAATCACAATTCTCGTATAGTACGTTCTTCATTTTAATAAATTCCTTACCAAAAGTCTAGCAGCTTAACGAGTTTCAATATTTCTCATCTTTGTATTTTCTACGTCGTGCATTCGCTTACCTTAAAGCAATTCTCACGGATAGAGTATTCGTTTCGGAAGTCTACTATCCACAATTGCAACTAAGTGTGACGGACCCAAGGCAAATGTGTTGCAGCCAAAAATTGTTATTACCCACCGCGATGATTTGGTACAAATTTATATTCTATTTAATTCGTCGTTGAAAGCGTCCTAAAAACTTATTCGTCTTCTGTGTATATGTGTATACATCATTATTAGTTTATACTTCTTTATATCTATTTCCATTCGTTTCATTATAATCGGTGTCAACTTTTATATAGGAACAGCGCACTTATGCGATTAAATAAATAAATAATAATGTTACTAACATACACAGTAAAATAGTCACAATGTGTATAACAAAAAGTAAAAACTTATATATATACATATATGTGTGTGTATGTGCGCGTGTAAAAGAAAAAATAGGATTAATATTATCGTTGTTCCATGCAATGAAGTAGTTCTGCTAGCATAGAAAAAATGATAAACATGCAGAACATTTTTATAATAAATCGAAAATATTCTTCTATTTTAAAGATTAACGAGTTTGTAACACGCGATTTCGATTTCCAGCTACAGAGCTCGCGCTATTCTTACTTACCCCGTCATTCAAACACTAAATGACAATACATAATTATATCAAATCGATATTACTAAATATCACGAATATCGCACTACACAAAATGGAAATATTTTCCACAATATACGTGCAGGATCGTGCCATATATGCATAATTATATATATATATATATTCTTTCTGTTATTCTTTAATCTTAAAATTTGTGATCAACCTTAACTTTTTAAAATTCTGTCTCTCCACTTCTTCTGCATTTCCAGTGTATTTATTCACTTTGAGAAGTGTATTTTTTCGTGGTCTTCACTATATATTATATATATATATATATACACTTAATATATTTATTTGCCAATTTCTTGATCCATGTTACAACTCCGTCAACTATAGCAGAAACTAGTGTGCGGTGCAACGGAAAGTAGAATAAACCATACAGCATCAGATATTTATGCGGAGTTAATAACCGATAAATAAAAAAAAAAAAATATTGAATATTTATACATATCAGCTTTTACGATGAATATACACGGTTGTAGACCGGTACTGAAGAAATTGTTCTAAATCGACGAGTAAAATTTAGTGGGATACTATATCGTCCGAACTGTTCGGAGGAATATTCATTTTGACCGGAATACAAAGAAAACGAAAATAGACGAAAAATAGTTCGGTAATTTAAAATTTACACTGTTCACTTCAAATATCGAACAACTACTAGCGACGCTATTTGAGCTAAACGAATAACCGATGAAAATAGATCTGAAAATGAATGTGCAAAAACCAATATAACGTCTTGATTATTAGCGATAAAAACACACGTGATAGAAGAATAAGGTAATTAGCGTCGAGAATGAAAAAGATATTACAAGATATTCTAGAATTATACATCTGCTACGAATAACGCTCGGCGTGTTGAATAGCGTATTTACGAGAAAGATATAATGATGAACTCTGAAAGAAGAAAGTATTCGTTCTGACGGTTTTGTCGTATGAAGTATAAGAGATTGACTGCGCTTACAAGAAGAACTATCAAGAAAGTCGGATAATTGCATCACAAGAGAAATTAACGTTGAATATTTGAAAGACGAATCAAACAACAAGCGAACGTAATTGATGCTATAGAACACATTGCAAAACGCAAACGGAGTTGGTCTGAGCATGTAGCCGGAAAAAAACTCAACAATAATAGTCAACGAAACGCAAACGGACAACGCGGTTAAAAGATGACATTGCAAAAAATACTGCAGACAACAGGTTCGGGGAAGCGTAGAACAGGAATTGATAGAAAAAAATTAAAGATGACCTTCGTCCAGCGATGGAAAGTAGACATTTTTAAACGCGAGAATGGTTAAAAAATTTTGACTAAGGAAATTGCAAAAATTTTTTCAAAAACGAAAATTTGTCGATTCGAAAACTAAAATAAGTTTAAAAGAAAACATTTCAATTTTAATGCGGAAGGAAATATTTACATTTTTAAAATAAACGTAAATATTCTCTAACAGTTAATAATAATAATAATAATAATAATAATAATAATAATAATAATAATAATAATAATAATAATAAAAGGTGTTGTGAATTCACCCACAACTAAAACATACGCAAAAAATGTATCGCAAAAATATATAAGGAGATTATAAGTTTACCTAACATTGCACGGACAACTATAATGATAATAATAATAATAATAATATCATTAATGATAATAATAATGACAGATAAATAATCATGTTCATTATGAAAAAATTTTGCTTAATAGAAATGGAAGAAATATTTCGATAACCTTTAAAATAAGAATATAAAAATAATTTCAATTATGCATACATTTACTTATATACATACATATATAATATATGACAATAATATTTACAATTTTGTGAACAAAATTTATCACGCCGAATTTTGATTTTTATTTAAAATAAGTTATTTATAATTATTAAATTAAATTACCGTGCCATGTACAGCAGCCAAGGCTAGAGGCACGACAGGAAAAGAGGATTAGATTGAGGAATAGAGACGGGATAGATGGAGGAAGATAATTAGGTTTGACAATGAAACATGATCATCTTTGAAGAGGAGATGGAGCGAAGGAGGAAGATTAAGAGACACTCGAAGCGAAGAGTATGAGGGACAATCGACCAGAATATGGGAAGAAACGGAGAGGACAACATTACAGCCGGGACATACAGGAGCCAAAGCTCTGTTAATAAGATATAAATGAGTAAGACGCGTATGACCCAAGCGCAATCTGGTGATAACCACATCATCTCTACGGCTTGGAAGCGAAGTTATCCAAGGATCAACCGAATATTTGATTTGCCGCAACTTGTTGGTTTGTCAGCTGCCACTCCTTCTACCATAATGAAAAAAGCCCATTTATGACGAACTTCTTAAGGTCACGCCCTGAAACTGGAATATTCGGAACCGGCAAGAACACAGCAGCCTCCCTGGCCGCTTTATCAGCCAGTTCGTTCCCACGAATACCAGCATGAGCTGGGATCCACAGGAACGTCACCTTCTGACTCAGCCCTGCCAGTACCATTTTCGTCACTTTCTTGGCTATTGGGTGCTGATCATGTCTGATATTTCTCGTAGTTTTATTGTTTTATTTCTCGTAGCTCAGTTAAACACCACTTATATGACAAAAATTATTTCACACACACACACACACACACACATATATATATATATATATATATATAAACTTTTTTTATATCACAATCAATGAACGAAGAAAAAGTATATTTTCACAAAAAGTTTAAAGAAATAAGTCAGGCATTTTTTGAAGACAATTTTAGACGTGTATTCAAATACACTTAAACGCATAGATCTTAACAAAAAACCAGCGATAAAATTAGTAGTAGAAATCGCTAACAGTATTTAAAGCAGTTATTTCTAGTTCGTAATAATAATCAATAATAAAACGCAAATTATTAAAAATAACCATTCGATAATGTTCTCTATATCACATTCCGTTCGGAAACTGAGACGCTTGTCAACAGTATACTATTATAAATAATTAAAAATCTTACACTCTAAACAGTGCGGACTGAAATATATATTTATAAAACGAGAATCTGAAATAACGCTTCTTCGTATATATTTCGACCAATTAACGTTTTTTTTTTTTTTTTTTTTTTTATATTGTGAAATCATTTATTAATTTAATTACAAAAATTAGTTAAAATTACCAAACGTTTATTTTCTTGAAAAAATCACAAAGCTTTTCGGTAATTACGCCATTATCAAGTGATATTTAAATTAAAATAAAGATTTAAAAAAACCACAAAAATATAAATTTAAGACCACAAATTTACAAAATGAAGAATAGATACTTAAAACTTTGCGATTTTTTCAAGAAAATAAACGTTTAGTGATTTTAAATAAATTTTTGTAATTAACGATTTATACTATAGTAACTTGAGAAGAAAAGAAAGAAAGAAATTACTACATCCGTATTCGCGGTATACAATTTATAGATCTTAAACTACAATTTCTCTTAAAATAGCTAATCCGTCTGTCTAGTGAAGACAAATTTCTAGAACGACTATCCTATCGAATACCATCGAAACGAGTCGAAATAAAATAATTTATTTTTAAACACAATTTTAATCTTTCGCGCTTTTGAAAAATTTTCTCACGGTACGAGACGTACTTTTTTTTTTTTTCTAATTGGCTACGACGTTTCGAAATCACTCGCAAAAAATTATTCACAGCGACGAAATTACGACCGTAATTTATTTCTTAGTAATTTATTCGGAGTAAAAAAAAAAAAAAAAAGATTAAATTTTTATAATAAACGGAAAGTATTCGTAAGAATATTCGGTGACTAAAATTTTTAAAATATTCCATTTTGTTAACAAAAATTCATATATATATATATTTAAATAAATATATATATATACGAATTTATTTATATATACTTTTTTTTCTCCATTTTTTCAGTTAGGCATTATAAATCTTGGTCTACGATGTAATAAAAGAAAATGACGTTTAACGAATATCGAATAATATCGAGATGATTTTCAACGCGTTATATAAATATTTTTGAAGACGCAAGAATAGATAACAGATGAACAAAACGAGCGTATGGTGGCCAATTAACCAGAAAATAAACAAGGATAGGTAGACGGCTAAACCGTTGGTGTGATGACTCGAAACATGTCGCAGGAAACAATTGGATAAGAATAGCTCAGAATCATAATGGAAACAATTAAGCGTAAGTCCAGCAGCGGACTACTGATATAGGCTGAAGATGAAGATGAATATTTTTAGCAAAGCATTCTAAACGAACGTGTGCCTTATTTTAGAATTTTCATTAGCGTTAAAAATCCATATAGCGTATGGAGGCAAACATTGTCACCGTGAAAATTTAACGGGTAGAATTTAGCGGGTTCGAATCGAAATAAAATTCTGATGATAATCGTATAAGCGACACATCTATAAAACAACCACGCCTAATTTCCTCGTTTAAAACTGCGAAATAAATATAAAACGTTTAATCGTCCTGTAGTAAAGTCTTCCTCATTAATTAAATGCCCACTCTCTTTCCTTAATGTTATTTTATTTTTTCTTTTACTAATTTTAAAACATTTATTAATCCTCCGTTCCTCCTTCTATTGCTAATGCGTTTTTGTTTTTTTTATTTCTCGTATCGATAACCACTTAAATTCACACCTATCTATACAGACGACTTTAAATCAATCGCACCACGTTGCGCAGCTTTTGTTATTACTTCCAAATTGTTAAAAAGTTTACTCCCTACTGAATTACTTCTATATTTACTTCAGCGGCTGTAGCTATCCTTCATTCTCTCCATTTTATCCTTTCTAACCAATTATCTAAAAAAAAAAATTGTAATCTTTTCAGACTCCAGACGTTGTCCATCTCTACCTTAAAATTTTCACCACTACAAACCTCTCTTATAATACTGAGTAATCGTGTCGCTCTTCTTCAGGATGTCGGTGTCTCCATTCAGTTTGTACGGATTCCCGACTACTCTAAAACCGGCGGTAATTTTCTCGCTGACTACTACACCCACTCTCCTTTCTTTTTTTTTGGACTGTTATTCACCGCACACTGATCTTGATGCCCGCAAGACATACTGGAAAGCGGTCTGAAATAACCCTTAAATGACTCGCATTATAAATTACTAGATACGCTAGTTAACCAACTTCGTCCACGCGTAATCGCTATATGCAGACTACGATTCGGAAAAAATCGTCACCCTTATTCACTATTCCAAATGAACTATCTCTTCCTAACACCAACAGCAAATCCTTATTGCCGGCGCAAATCGCATATTCTTCGGATGTTTAAACACTTCTCGTAACACGTTATACAATCAAATCGAACCCTTATCTCTATTACTTTCCTACATAAACGTGTCTTCCTCGCTACTCGTAACGTGCGTGTACTTATATTTGTTCATTTATGAATGAAACGTAATTATATCATTATTTAATGTTTTATGTTACAATTTATAGCGAGTAAATCGTGTGGAAGCCAATTAAAAAAACTTTAAAAAAAAATCACCTTAGTTTGAGACGTTGTAATAAACATTTTAAGAACGAAAATTAAAACATTTCGATGTTAAAATTTCCACGCACTACTCTCCCAACGATAAGACGCTTAATCAAATTTAAAAAAAAAAATAATAATAATAATAAAATCAAATCTAGTCTTATTTATTATACTCCGGACGAAATCGGAATTATATTCGTCGTCTGAAATATACAAAAGACACGAGTAATAATTGCTCATCATCATTATTGCCCGAACATTGGCTATGCACTTAGTTAATTCCCTACTTGACAGTTTCGTTATTCGTCCAGTTCATTTTAAGTATTCTCTACGACATTGCCACATTTCGAAGGCGTCTTCTCTGAAATAATCGCTACGACTTTTTACAAATGATCGATCGATAGCGCGCGACTGCGTAAAAATAGAATAGAGGAAATTCGATTATAAACTAACCTCTAGAACATCTTGCGCGGTATGCAGATAATCTCTTAACATGGCTTCTTGAATAGCTCGCCATTCTAATCGCGGATCTTCCAATTGCGTACATTCTGAAAAAATATTTACCGCGTATAAATATTTTTCGAACAAACATAAATATATGTATATACATATATACATATATATATATATATATATCCGCAAAAAAAGTTAAAAGTATAAATCACTTAATCGCTGAATTTTTAGACAATTACGCCACTTTCAAGTTACAAATAACTTAACTAGTAATAATAAAGACGATTTTAAAAATCTATCCCATCTTTAACCGAAAATCCTTCGTGAATTCTCATAATAAAACGATTCTTTATAAAACTTTAATAACTTACGCGTGCCCAGTATGGTGTTTATCTCCAATTCTGCACATAAACAACTTCAATACAAAACATTTCGATGCATATGGAAATAAGTTAAAATATGAAAGAATCTCATTTATGCATGAAACTAATTAATCTACCCTATCTTAAGGATTATATATATTAAACCTGCTAAATTCTTCACATCACACACTAATCCACACATTAGGCCTATATTACGATTGCAGGCGACTAAAAACTACGTATACGAAATATAAGACGTGTAAAACACAACCGAGATTATAAATTACTGATTAATTAATTTTACTAACTATATAGTATTTATCTCTATATAGAATCGGAGTTAATCATCGTATATATATAGTAAATTATGATTAAATTACTTTAATTGGTTTTTATTGGTATTTTTTCCCCTGTTAATTTTTATTATTTAATATAAAATAACGAGATGTGGCATATTATTATAGCAGTTCGCTTAAGGTATTTTTTCTTTCTACCGGTTAAGCATTATCTGGATTATTTTTGTAAATTTTTACTATTAAAATATGCCCCCGTTGTTTTGTTAAAAAGGCATACGACTCGATGGACAGAGAAATACTATTTAGTACTATACACGAATTTGCAGTAGACGAATAAATTTACAAACTTTAGATAAAAGCGAAAGTAATAATTATCACGTGCGTTTAATAAGCGTGAAAGAAGGTGGAGGATTGTCTCCGTTAGTCTTTAACCATTGTGTTAGAAAAGGTTACAAATAGCGAAAATAAGATTCGAAGAAAAAAAGATATTAAACGAAAAAATACAAATCGGTAGAATGAAGGATAACGTATACGTTGAATAGCAATAATCGTAGATTATTAGGCGATTATATAGGAAAACATAGACGAATAAATATTGTGAGATCTTTACTAGACTACGGTTCAATTGTATATAAAGTGATTCATAAATTAGATGTAATTCAAAATCAGGCACTTCGCATTTTTTCTGTACCAGTCCGATATCAAGCCTACTGGCCGAAACTAACATAACAATACTAAAAGATCGAAGAATCCTGTTAGCATTAAAATATTATTTTCAAATGGGTACGAAGAAAACGCATCCAAACTACTATAAAACCTTTCATTCAAACCTAGAAAAGCAAATACAGCAAAAACAACGAAGCATTCGGCCTACGATGTAAACACTTCATACGATACCTTAAATTAACAACGGTTGATCGCACTCCAGTAGCCTCCTTGTACCCACCATGGCAAAAGTCGTTTCCACTGACTAGAAATCCCGGCTTACGAGTTAGCAAACAATTAAAATTTGCGATAAATACTGTCCGACAAGAGTCGTGGTCCAGATTAACTGAGAACAAATTAAGAAGAATTAAACCGCGAATAGAACAATGGATTACGTCGTACCGAGCGAACAGACACGAAGAAATAGTGCTGGCCCGATTGCGAATCGGCCACACTAGGCTAACGCACGAGAATCGAGGAGAATTCGTCGTCGGTAAAATTTTGTCACGATTCAGCGCTTACCGTAGAACATGTTATCACAGAATGTCCGAAATTCGATCAACAACGTTATCATTAATAACTGGACTAGATATAAGCGAAGTATTACAACGAAGACTTGATACAACGCGTAAATATACTTTCTTAAAATAACCGGTTTAATAAAATTATTGTAGACTAAATATTGTATTGTAAGTAGAAAATAATTTTTCTTTCGTAATTTATTGTATTTAATCTCAGTGGACGCAAATGACCTTTGTAGTCGAGCGTCCTAAAATAAAATAAATGTAAATGTAAAAAATGTAAATATCCTTAAAGAGACAACAGAAAACTCGGAACTAAGAATATCATTTGAAAAAACAAAATATACCACTGATGTAAAAACAAAAAAAGTGGCTTATAGTTACCAAATACAGACGTATTATTCGGTATAATCAAATACCTAAGACAATTTATACAAACAAACGTGTTGGATATAAAATGGAGTTTTTCAACTGATTAAAGATATATACATATATAATAAAAAATCTTAATCCATAACGTCTAAAATAAAACATTATAATGTAGTGATCGGAATGTCTATATGCGTCTGACGGTTTATCTATGGAAAATGAAATTAAGAACTTTCTCAATGGTGACTTCAGAAATAAATAGATCGCAGACTTAACTGGCGTATTCACGTTGAGCAAATTGGTAAACGAACCTTGGTACGAGCTAACGTGCTTTCCCCGTTATACTTCGGATGCACAGAGATACACGTTGCTGGACAATCCTAGAATGAAATTAAAAAGGTAATGCCGGGACGCCCTTCCAATGATGGATCCATAACCAGCGTAACATCCGCTAGGATAAATATTGTCCGGCGTCTAATGACGTCTCTTGATATCAAGCATGCGTCGATCATTATCTAGCCCACGAGTAATGAGGTAGCATGTAATTTATATGCTTCCGAGTATCCGAAAGATAAGAACAATGTAAATAAGCGAATATAACGCGATAGCAGATGGGGTTTACTTTTATGAAAAATATGTTTAATTTGTTTTAGAGTTAAAATAGTCAACATACCGTTTATTTATTGTCTCCTATCCACTGGGGAAAGAGACAATATCTAGTTTGTTTATTTTAGAAGTGAGAAATATCAACTACGGCCATGATTGGCTGGCGTGGCAAAAAAGAAGAAAAACCCTGACAGTAATAAATAGAAAAAGAAAAAAAACCAACTAATTATTACAGTCGCACACATATACACAGACTCACGAATGTTATTAATTCTTTAAAGAATTTATATAATAGATTAACAATTATGTAGAATTACTTTTAAAAATTATCTGGAACCATCTTTAAAAAAAAAAAAAAATTATCTAGAATCTTCTAAAAAGCAACAAACGTTATATTACATAATTCATCGTGTTTTCTAGATGGTTCTAAATAATTTTTAGATGTTTTTTAATCATATTCCCCCCTTTAAAAAAAAAAAAATCTATAATTATCTAAAAAATGTGTGATTCCAAACGATAGGAACGATTGGTATAATGAATTTTAAGGTTGAATCAGATGTTCATCGAAAAAATATTGTTTAATATAACACACGATTAATCTTTAGCATTTCGAATTTTTTTAATCCTGTTGAAATGTTGCGCTAAGATATTAAAAGTTTATACACGCCTTTTTTTGTATGGGTACTATTCTGTAATGCCGGCAGGTTATATAATTAAATACTTTTAGTCTTATACAAATTTACAACTAAATAATTAATAACGTTAAAAATAATTATAATAACCAGATGACGCATATAACTTACGGTTAAAATGATTGATGTAATAAACTCCGATATGAGGATCGAACGCTTCCTCCCATCCTAATGGTAACTCGTTGCCAATGCAATCAGCGAAACTGTGCGGTTTTCTGTACCTGCATTAAAAAACAAAAACAAAAAAACGACCGTATAAATAATGAAAAATGCAAAATTAATAAGTAGGTTTAGCCGACAGTAATCTGTTTTAATTAATGGCGACCAAAAAATTATCCTAGGTCGTCGGAGTAATTCGTCGAAATTAATTAATTTTCTGGATATTTGATAGAAAAAAGAACGCAGGTATAAATAAAAATTATTATTATTAGAAACAATAACGTAAATTAACAGTTTCGAGTAAAATAAATGATAAGCAAATTTGCTTTTTACAAAAAAAAAAATCAATTAACCAAAAATCGAGATATCCTTTCACAAAAGTAAACATGTAAATAAAAAAAGAAAAATAAAAAAAAAAAACGAGTGAGCTGCAGAAATAGTTCTTAGTGCCCTATTTTGATGTGGCTGTATTTCTTGTAAGTTAGACATTTTTACGCAACCCCAAAACACCGTATACCATATACCCCAGGATCGGTCTTAAAACTATATTATATATAGTAGCGTTTTATTTCCCTAGATCGATTAGTTAATCCACGATATAGTTCTGGTTTTAAGCCTAAACACTCGTCCTTTTGTCGCGCGAAACGATAATGTTAATCACGATCCCTCTGTAATGAATTTTTTTCGACATAGGGTTAATTTGTCCACCGACACTCACGCACGACTTGTTTTCCTGTATATTGTCTCGGCCGTTCAACATTTTATTCGTTCATCCATTACTATCCGCATTATAACGATTTCTAATGTAATAATATCTTCAAAACTGTAACGAAACACACATTCAACAATTCCTGTTCCCGGATTCTCTACTATGCCCTCAGCAGCTGCTTTATAAGTAATGTAAAAAACATATCTATATGATGCTTGTTACAGAATGGCAGCAAAAGTGGGACGCTAAACTTACTGGCAGGAAAACTTATGAGTTCATGTCTCATTACGACTGAAAATAAAAATTTTAATATTTATAATGTGCAATTATTAACCGGGCATAAGCTTGAATCGTATTTATATAGGTTTAAACTTGCCAACGTTCCATCATGTTCTCTATGTTCATCAATTGATGATGTTATTAGACATAGATTGTTTCAGTGTCCTGCCTTTGCCACTATTCGTGTTAAATTTGAGGTCCAGGAATCGCTCCCCACTGTATAAGTTAAATAAAACCTTTTTGGAGTATTCGGAAGAAATTATAGGATTAAAATTTAAATTAAGTAAAGTTTACGAAATACCTTGTTCATTGTTTTCATTTCAACTTAATTCAAACGTTATCTCAATATCAATAATATTGAGTCATGGTCAGCTGCTTTACTTATTATTTCTTAAGTATTTTACTAGGTATTGTTTTTGTAGATAATGGTATAACTCTTACTGGTTAATGATTACATGTATATTCATTTATTAAGATCATAGTTTTATAAAAACACAAGCGGGGATTTATGTAGTTATGTTGCGGTGTAAGTCATTAAGTCGTTTTTCTTATTTCTTTTCTTTTATGTTATCTTATATTCTTTTCTTTAATAACAGTTATTGTAAGTTTGTAAGTCACAAACGTATAATTTATTATTTATAATACTACGATATAAGTTTATATCAAGATTTATTATAATTTAATATAATATTTTACAAATCGCAAACTCGTTATATACTTTCTTGATGGAATAAAGGGACTATGTATTTTTCATCCCTTTTCCATCGCATATTATGTTATTATAATGTGGAGGTCTTGCATTTGTTCATGGACCTCTATATTTACATGTATATATTACTTTTTTTTTTCAACAGGGGGGGGGGTTTAGTGGGTAAAAATCCCACACGCTGATTTCTTTGGAATCCAGCAGCATGTGCTGTAAAAATATATGGGTGTCTTTTCAATATTTCCCCCTTCCGTTTCAAAAACACCGAAACGATGTTCGTATTTCGTTTGTTGTTAAATATAGGGTGACCTAGAGAAGACGGACGGTTTTTAGCGCAGTTAGACACTGCTACAACGCAAACCGCGTGCTTCATTTCAGTTATCATGGCATCGTATAACGAGAAGGAGAGCGCGTTTTGGAACGTTATTTTCAGCGTGAATAGATCACGACAATACAAAGAGAGTTATTCAAAGTTACGCGATTTTTTTATTTTGTGGGGATACCTTAAGAGCCGCTCCACGGGATTCAGAAGAATCTCGGATTTTTGATGAAATTTCAAAAATTCAACGACCTACACTGGAAAATGTTTTAAAAATACTGAATGAATGTATCGTTGCGAATTATCTGAACGATATTGTGTTCCACAAATGACTAAGCTAATCTATCGTTTTCCCATTTTTAAATGAAATTTTATTCGAAAATTTCGGTCGAGTACTATTTGAGTTATTAAAAAGAAAAAAAAAAACAATTCAACAAAAACGTCAATCTTGTCTTGCTCATCACCGTATATTTCGAAATTTTATCTTTTATTTTTATCTGGTTAATGGCATCCGTCTGATAATTCGGAATTACTAAATGAGCTTATTAAATAATTTGGTTCGGCTTATTTAACAGATTTCGTCAAATTCCTTAAATTACTTTATTAAGTGTAATTATGTTATACATTTATTATTATTTTATTTATCACGATAAACAATCGTAACGCGGTATTTATCGGGTTTTCGCTTGTAAACATGAAATCAACGTAATAATAATTCTTATTGGAAGAGAAAAGATTTAAAAAAAAAAATCCAAATTTCGATTAGATTCTCATTTTCGGATGCAGCCTAACTTACCCACATCAACCAGAAGAGACAACCGATCAAACGACGTATTTTTGGCAAACCAAAAATACGTGGTTTTTACCCCGGCTTTTTTAATTTCCCAGCAAGCTGGTACTCATTTACAGATCAACTGAACGAATAGCCCAGTTGACTAGAGGATATTTTCTGTTAATTACAATGAAAGATTCTCGCCCCCCAGTGGATTAGAAGCCCCGGGGCCCCTATTTATATTGTACCTTTTCTTATTTACTCCGATTATTTTTGATTTTCACGTTGTTTTTTATTGTTTACGTCGAACGGGGAAAAAATATAAATTTGTTTTCATAATCATAAAAATTACTTTATAGTTAGACAATAAAATATATTTAATGTTTTGCTACTAAAGAAATTAATTTTTATCTTTATTTTTTACCTACTAATATATTTTATATTAAATTATATTGATATATTATATTAAAATTCAAAAATATTTATACAAATGTAATATTTTATTTATTCTCGCAATTAATATTTACATTTATAATGAAATATATCGTCATATGAATGTGACACCGCGAATCGGATGGTTGAAGTAAAGTCGATCACGTTTATAAATGGGGATTTATGCACATATATATTCCCCTCTAGGGGGCACGTGTACTTGTACAGGTGCTCTGAAGGAACCGGAGCTGCAACCAGAACGGAGTGCGTCTACAGGTGGCGGATAGTGAAATCACCCACAGATATGTAGGTTAGCTGCGAATAAGACGTTAGTCGAATAAGCAGTCGCAGCCCAAACAGCGGCTACTGGCGGAAAGCCTCATGTAGGTAATTCCAGTAGTGACAGGGTAAGGAAAGGAACTGTCTACTAAAAGTCCGCATAAATCCTACAACTGTCTCTCCCTGGACGAGTTTGGGTCGCCATAAAAACCCTTCACCATTACCCCCTCAGGAACAAACCGCTACCTTGTGGGTAGGATATTAATCCAAAAATAATGGTATTTCATTTTCATTTTCCTTCCTTCCTTCTTATCCCCTTTTATTTTGATTCCCTCTCTTTACTTCTCAGCACAAGCCGCATTATGTTTTTGGTCACCTTCCTCTGGTTGCCATTGGATAAAAACATATGTGGTTGCACGATTTTGTGCTCCTGCGTCTACATTATCAATTCATGCATAACTTTCTGCATATTTCTATTCTTTCCATTCACCCCTTAATTAATTTCCTCCTCCTATTATTCTTTTTCTTATGCTGACGACTTAACTCGAATACGAGTGTCGGTATTATATATATATATATATATATATATATATATATATATATATATATATATATATATATATATATATATGATACATATGTATGTATATTGCAATCTTAAACTAATGTTTAAGTAATCAATATGTATTTGGCTAATTAGTAACAAAACACGTATAGAATTTTATAGTTCATCAGGGTTTTTATTTGTATTATTTCCCTGCAGTTGTTTTTATTTTCTTATTCCTACATTAGTATTAATATTAAATCAAATATCGCACATTATGAGCAGTTGTAAGCTCGGTATGTGTACATAAATGGGAATTGTAATTTATTTATTAATCTGGAATATACTTGTTATTATTATTATTATTATTATAGTTCATTAACAAATTTCTATTATTTATATACATAAGTATTGTTTACATAAATGTTTTTGGCTTTAATCGCTTAAAGCGTCTAACATCTACTAGTGTGTCGAAAAAATGAGTTGCCGCAATATTCGGACATTTATAAAGTCGCTTTTCGTTCATAATGTCCAAGTCACAAATGACCTCGTTTACTCTATTCAAATCTACTTACAGATCGTCATTTCTCCTAGACCAAGCTGCATTGGTAATTGCACGAATAACCTTATTTCGATTACGCTGTATAACAATTCTTAAGTAAGATCCCATAGGTTCAGATTGGTGATGATTGACTGGTAGAGTAGTTGTTTACTGTAGGAGAACGAGTTACGAACTTGTTCCTAACAGCCGCGCCAGATTTGACGGACTTTAAATCGGATTTGTTCGGCTTTCTGCATCACACGATGCTATTATGTTAAATGGGCATCAAGATTCAGTCCACTAAACCGAATTATTCTGCGGGATCCGCTGGTTATCGATGTAAATATTACACTGCGGATTTTTTAGAACGTAATTGACGGAGGTTTTATTCTCCATAATTTCTTCGTCCATCTTGAAATTTTATTTAAAGCGTTTCGCAATTCGTTTCTACTTGTGATTTTTATACCTGCATTATAAGAAGTATGTTAACCCTTAACCACCAATGTACGTCACCATGACGTGCATAATTTTTTTACTGCTTATTTCTTTGTACATTGCACTAACAAGATCTGCCTGTGCGTCCCCATACCTTCCTAACTATTCATGAGATGCCAGATACTGTTAATCATTTCCGCCTCGAGTTATTACTGTATTGAGGTTCATAGCCTTTTTTTAGGCTGTGAAATTTTTTGCTTTGTTCCACTTTAGGTAAAATTGTTAATATTATAGTGATAGTATTTATGTACTTTATTATTATAAGTTTTGTATTTCTTAAAAATGGACAAAAAACGTGCACTCAGTGATACTTTTTTCCGCACCAAAAAGAAAAAAAAAAGAAAAATCTAAATGCGCTTGATTTTGAGTAAGAAATAAAATCCCGGGTGAATATGCAGACAGTAGTAATGAAAATTCGGCTGACTTTGGTTGAATCAGAATGTGACGTTCCTGACGAGGAAGATACCAAAGAAATACCCTCACAATCACCATCACCGTCAACAATAGCAATTTTTAAAAAAAGAATTAAAGATATATGTAATGTACATGCGTTTACACTATCATCTAGATTTGTTAACGATCGTCTATAGAGATTTTATCTCTATGTTTGTTAGACTAATGCCTGGTCATAATTGTATACCCAATAATATTGCCAAATAGCGGAGTTTGTGACGTAATATCGAAAATAGGACCGAACATCAGATCTGGTTCTACCCCAAATACAAAAATAGAGATAGCTTTCTGTCTGAACTTCTATAGGAATACGCTGCCAGTACAACTTGAACAGCTTATCTGGATGCGCCTAGATTATATAATTTTATTAAAGCTAATAATACAAGTTTATAGTCTAAACAGTCCACTTAAACTGGCCAAAGGGTGAAAACTGCCCCCCTAAAAAAAGTGAAAATAAATACAAATATGAGCATAAAATAGCATAAATAAAACAAGCCAATATTAAAAACATTAATTGAATTGAATTGTACCATACATTTTAAACGGTCCACTTAAACTGACCAAAGGGTAAAAAATAGGTAAAAAAAAAACAACCGAGCTATTAAATCGGTAACGAAGGATTGCGCAACATTTAGAAAGGCGGTATAATATTACCCAGCTATCTCTCGACTTAAAATTATCCGTATAATAAATAAAAATGTCCAAATCTCTGAAGCCGACCTACCACCACCGAATGAAGACAAACTGGCTGTACGTAAAAATCGTTACCCGTATTTTAAAAACAAACATAGTCGAACTTTCCATCAATGTAACATTTGTAAACTTCCTATATGTGCTCAATGGCCGTGTCTAAAATGTGCGAAATAAACACTTGGCAATCGTAATATTTTTAAAAAAAAGTTTATTTTTTCATTTTTTGTTGTCGCCAATAAAATTAGACTTAGTATCTCCAGTTTTTTTATATAGCAAATTTAAGAAAACAATATTTTTCTTATTATTTTTTATTGCAAAAATGAATTTGTTTGTTATATTTATGTTTGTAAGAAATAAAAGAAATATAATCAAAGATCTGTTACTATTCAATTTTATTGTTATGAAAAAAGAAAAAAAAAAACAAGTTAACATCACAGCGACGTTAGTGTTGACGTGACAAAAAATACCGTTAGTGATTAAGGGTTAATTTTATTTATTTTTGTTCTCAATATGGATCTCCGATGACGCGTTACAAATATTTTTTCTCGATACAAATAAATATATTAATGAATGAATTTATTCATTCATTCCTTCATTAATTACCGGTCAGTTCGACGTAAGTAAATATTAAATTACAATATTCATCTTTAATAGCGAGAAGTTATATAACTACCGACTGATACGAATTTTTAATTTCTCAGTTTAATATTTCGAAAGGCGTATACCACCGAATTTTTTAAAATTATAAACTGTCCATCTTCCAGTAACGATGTTCCTTAAGTGAATTTTGAAGCTGACAAAATCGTATAAAAATTATCTTCAGTATTGTATAATAAACATTCTTACAAGGGGAAAAAAACATTCACTATAAAAATTCGAAATTTTATGGCGGAAAATCGATAAAATATATGGCCGAAACGAATAATCTACCAGGTTATTTAGCGGATTAAATTGTATATTATTACTATAAACAAATTTAATTTTGCATCGGTTAACGAAAGTTAATAGGATAATAAAGGGATGGAAATCAGGAAATCACTAGGATGATGAGGGGTATACATATTTATAAATATCAGAAGTATTAAAAGCTGCGCTGAGCAATAATAAGGCGTTCTTAGCATTCCATTGTATTATGTCACCAACGCCTAACGACAACCACGTTCGATAGAAACTCTTTTGTTTACATAACAATTTAAATGAACGTGAAAATATGTCTTGCCTACTCATGTATCCATATATATATATATATATATATATATATATATATATATCTTTAAAAATAATACAGTATCCGTACACACTCATAAACATTTCTGAACCATAAGAACATAAAAAAAAAATAATATAATTTATTACATACATGCGAATAACTCTTCAGCAAAAATAGGTACAATATATTATGTACCTTAGGTGGTATAATAAACAATGACATGGAATCATTATATCACAAAATTACATTCTTGACAGGCTTTTTCTACAGCCAACAGAACAACCCCCCTCCCACAACATACTTTTTCAACAATGCTTTCAATTTTCCTTTAAGTTATTACATTCGTATGTTTGTATATATGTAATACATTTATATATATATACGTACATATTCCTGGGATATTTATATATATGTATATATACATACGAATATTATAATCGTAATTAAATAAGTATCCAGCCCTGCAAAATACTTTTTTAACAATACTTTCAGTTGTTATTTAAGTTATTATATTTGTATATATATAATACATTAATATAGATATATACATACATTTTTATGTATGCATATATAATTAGCATATAACATATATATTCTTACATACAACGGCACACGACGTACCTCCCATATGTGTATATAAATATATATACATATTTTCTTCTTAATTCCTCAATCTATTCATAGATCGGTGGACAACCATGATTAAAAGTAGATTAAAGTATATGGACAAAGCCATTTTCATCATACTTTCAGAGTTATCAGCTTTTACATCTCCCTGTATTTGTTTTATTATGTATAAATATTCACACGTTCGCATTCTAATAATCTTAAAAGACAACGAAATAAGTACGGGACGGAATTTCTCAGTTATTAAAATACTACAAGCAACAAATCATCCCTTAGAATATGTAATTAAAAAAAAAATTGAAGGTTTATAGGTAAATATAATAATAATAGTAACAATAATACAATTTTGAGGTGTATAAAATTTTTATTACTATCGATTAGTACGCCGTAATTCTACACGTAATATTACCGACATACACGGCGGTATATATACATTGCCTATTTAAATTATTCCCACTGAATAAAATCAAAATTAGTATAATCACATTAGTCATTATCATTGTGTGTGTGGCTTTATAGAAGACCGTGAAATGAATTACATGATTTTAATTCGATATATATATATATATATATATATATATATATATATAAATATTATATAAGCAACAAAAAACTATTCCTTATTAAGCAGATAAGCCATATAAGTTGTTTACGCCTAATTTCGATTTCCGGTACTAATAAATCGTGTATAAACCTAGAACCTGCATGAGAATCACGTAAAAACTACTAAATAACGTAATTACGTAACATTTACTATACATATAACGTAAAGAATATATATATATATATATATATAAATGCATATAATCATTATAAACGCACATATTCATATATATCATTAAGTGCCATCTCCGTATCGTGGGTAGGCAACTCCTTACCTATACATATTTTGCTTTACAGTATAAGTTGCGTACAAGGCAATCATCATATAACGTTAGCGTAGATAGACACACATACTCAGGGGAAATGATTGTAATCGTTTTGTTGTCACGATACAGTGCAACCTCATGCGTTTTTGTAGTGTACTATATTATTACTAGTGCGCAGAAATTGGTGTTGTGCGTGGTGATTTGCCATTGCCTTCCACGTGATAATAATATTGGGGTTATATTATATTATATATATATATATATATATATATATATATATATATATATATATATATATATATATATATATATATATATATATAAATAAAATAGCTTTTCGACAATTACGTCTATCATCCGACGAATAGAGTAATCAAAAGTAAAGTCCGTTTTTAATCAGTCCCCGTTATGAGTCATTCATTCATCTTACGTCGTGATCAATTACTTTTCAGCAGAATTATTTTAAATTATGTGGGGGGCGCGTATGTTTAACGTTGGGCGTAAAATAACCATAAAGTACTTTATCGTGGCGTTAACGGCGAAAAAAAAATAATTATTATTTTTTTTTATATTTTTGTATTTAATGGATTTTTTTTTTTATTATTAAAGAAAAAATAACCTAAATGAAAACTACCAGAACTACGTGCTATTCGATTACGAAAAAGTAGTAATAGGATTCGGTTCGAATTAAAATAAATAACTATTTTTCTCGCTTCCTGTGTATATAAACATTAACATACAATTAAATATACATTGACACACGCACACATACACACACATACACATATATATATGATCATGTGAATACGGTTCCCCAGTGTTCTTATGAAAAATATGCGTCTGGGAGATTTCTGAACCGAAAATTCAATTTCGGTACAACGTGGAATGTCTGTGTTCTGCTTGAAACTGAAAAACTTAAAATCGTAAAAATGAAAATTAAACGATATAATGTTGAAGTCCGTGGGTTGTTGTCAGAAACCATACTACATTGTTATTCGTATTGAAATGGCCTATATTTTTGCAGTGGGTTGTTGTCAGAAACCCACTGCAAAAATATAGGCCATTTCAATACGAATAACAATGTAGTATACACTGCTGAAGCAATGAGAATAAAAGTTTTAATGGTATGGCAATAATTACACATAAAAAGCTGAACAATTTAATTAGTGGTTATATTAGGAAAAGTGATCGAATGATAATGGTTAGAATTAATTTGAAACTAATAGCAATAAATATAATTCAGGTATATGCTCTCTCTATGCCGAGTCAGATGAAATAGCGTACGTTTTCTACAAGGGGCTGCAAGAAATAACTGATGGCGTATTAAAACGGCATTTGTTAATCATAATGGGCGATTTTAACGCCAAAGTAGGCAGATCGGATAATGATAATCATTTATAGAGAAATAATGGGAATGTTTAGTCTAGGCTCGGTAACTCTAGAGGTAAGCGGCTTATTGAATTTGCAGCTGTCAACTAGCTCTCGATAATGAATACTACGTTCCAACAAAATTCAAGAAGACTAAGTACATGGAATCTTAGGCGATGGAAATCATCGTGTGCGAATTATCCGAGAACAGAATGTGGCAGTGACAATAAATTGCTCGTAATGGAACTGTGCGAAACGATGAAAAACCGAGGGTATAATTACAACTGCAGCGCAGAAGAATGTTTTCCGTCAAAAGAAGCATTCACAGCTTCTTATCAATAATAAAATTAAGAGCAACTTCGAGCGAGATAAAAAACTTTTAATTTGTACTATATGCAATTAAATGGAGAAGCATGCAGACCACAATGAGGCGAAAGATCTTTTCCGAAAAATTACAATTTAAACAAAAATTCACAGTTATACAAAGAAGAGTACGAGACAAGGATGCATCCTGTCGCCCATTTTGTTCAACCTTTATTGTGAATATATTATGAGAGTAGTATTAGATACTATTGTTAGAAAATGTTGAAACTACCAGTCGTAATTTTAGACTTGAAATAAACAATGCTAAAACACAAATTATGATCATACACAGGGAAGTTGCTAGCGTTCGATGATAAGGTCTTCGCAGGGTATGGTGTTGTAAATAATTTTATATATTTAGAATCGTTAATTTCTTCAAACCGGGGAATAAAGCGCCGAATTCAAATGGGCCGCTGTTCTACGATAAAACTAACCAAAATATGGAAGGATGGTTCCATTACGAAATACACGAAAACAAAACTTTATAAGAACATCGGTATTTTCGGTAGTATTATATGCAGCCGAATAGTGAACTAAATGCGGTGCTGGAGTCCTCCTCATACCGTAGACAGTGAAACGAAGTAATAAAATCGTAGTGCACGAGTTGAATCTCACACAACGGTTAGCTGATATAGCGCTGCTCTGGGTCGGATGAAATATTTCGGCCACGTTATTCGCAGCGGGCGGAATTTAGAGACACTGGTGATACAATCGAAGGTCCAAAGGAAAAGACCGAAAGGTCGTCCTTCACAGCGTTGGACAGATATGATAATAAAACAATGTGGATTACCTTTGTATCAATGTGTACAACGAGCTCAGGATCGGATGGTATGGAGCGCAACAATTTAAATTACTACATGATCACGATACCTCTTCTGGGGTGAACGACCTGATGATGATATATAAGATTTGTATTTATTTTTTAATTTATTGATAATTACCACTAATACTACTGTATAAATTAATTACTTACACGGATCTAAAATAAATCTCACGATTTAATAATGCGAGTTCACTATAAATCTATGTGCAAACTGCACAATTACGAGAAAAATAATATTCATACACACACACACATATATATATATATATACATACATACATATAGTCTTATCATAAAACGTTGTTCCAACAAAAAAACTATTATCCGACAGAGAACGTTTCACAAGCCAAAAATTCATGTAAGTTTAGTCACGTATCATCATTTAACATACACGCATTCTTATATCAAAAATTCTAGACACTACATACGCACATAAACGTACACAGGCAAACATAGAAAATATCTACCAAACGCAAAAGAGTTTAGTCGAGAATTGAAGACAAGCAACCAAGTGATGTTCTATAAACTTCCCCGGCAGACTTGCCGACGTCAAAAATTCATTCCATCATTAATTACAAATAACAGATCACGCGTGCGTGCGTGGGTGTGTGTGTATAATAAAACAAGAAAAATCTTCCGAAGCCAAGAACTATAAAGTAATATTTTTAGCTTTAACTTCGATCTAAAATACAAACTAACAACTACTTACATATATTACCCAGCATTAAAAAAAGTTTTTTTTTTTTTTCGGGTTGTATAAAACAGTTTTCAATTTAAAACGATCGCTTTCTACGAACCAACAATTTATAAGCCGGGCAGTAGCTGTTAAAATAGAAATATATCAAAAGGAAGAATATCGGACTGATTACTATATTGTGCCTCTAGCTTTGGGCTGCTGTACATGGCCACGATGATAATAATAATACATATACTAGAAGTTATCCACGGCTTCGCCTGTGTAATTACTTTTTTTAATACCACATCTCTCCCTTTCTTTAAACAGGCTGTATGGTATATATATATATATATATATATATATATATACACGCCCGTTATTTCGACCACCCCTAACGCAATATAGTATACGTATTACGTATATATCCGTCCGTTAAAAACTTCAAATTAATGTAATTTCTATCCTATTTGTGATATCGATGTGAAACAAAGCTTAGAACGAATCCGATAATATATGCTATAAGCTGTGCGGATTTCATCATTATTGCTTTAATAGTTTTTGAGTTAAATGGGAACAGACAGACAGACAAAAATTTTAAAAAATAGATCTGTTTTGTGTGATAAAAATAGTCCAATGCAGTGATTATAATGAAGATGTTCGCATATCAGAAACAGACACTGCAGTTTTATAGTATTGTTCGTTGTCGGACATAGTGACTAGCCATTGTACGTTTATTTTTACGTACAAAATGAGCTAGCATTCAAGGCACTATACAGATGAGCGCGCGTATGATGTAATCAGTAACTCAATCACCTAATCTCCTGGCCTGTATCGTAATACATCTGATATCTCTCTTCGTCTATTTTTGTTGCACACATTTTAGTACAATGGGGGACATCACAGTAATATGTATCTACTTATTAAATCGTCGTAATCCGTCTTTACTTCTTTTTCCTTCAATTTATCCTGTTAATATGAATGTTTCGAAACCATCGTCGTTCTTAAAATGGAAAACTAAAAAAATTGTTATCACAGCATAAATTTTTTTTTATGTTATACAAAATACAAACATTTCCCTACCGAATGTCGTAACCATTCTCTCCAGAAAATACATTGGTAAACAAATAATCTAATCATATTTATAATGATAGGACATAATTGCAGGAAAAATTTAAAATATGAAAACCCGTTCTTTTAAAAATGACAGAATGTATACGAACTTTTGTTATCAAAATGAACTTATAAATATCTTAGTTTATTTGTTGACATTAGAACTAAGGTTTATGGTATAATGTGTCCGTAATATTTCGGAATATTTTAGTGGCGCAAACGTCGTTTAATCTTTAACACTTTCAAAATTGATTTATTTATCACCTTCGTTGTCCTTGCGAGTTTCATCATTCTTCGTCATGTCCGCACCTCAGACGTCGATTCATCGGTAAGTATGGGTATAACTCTTGATGAACGGAAAAGGATAAAGGTTCGAGGCCGGAGAGCATATAGTCATCAGCTTGATTCGCGTGACGATAATAAGTAAGCTTACCAAGTCTGTTCAGAAAACGCCTTTACAAACGGTCACAAAGTAAGCGGGTCACTGCGTAAACGGTGCTATCAAGACTTTACTGCCGAGTGTAATTGATTATGAAAAATACGAATTAGGGCGTTGACATGTTTTGGAATGCGTCACGGCCCATTTGTGTGCTACGAGGATTATTTCTCTCATGGTAACACCTCGTCAGTATGTTTGTGGAGCCGGGGCGTGTACGATCAGTCATCTTTTGCACGAGCAGATATGCCTGAAGGTACTTGTCGTCGATCAAATTCAACCAGGGAAATTGCTTCGGCCGATATCACCAAATTACTGGTGCGCAGGTGGAGAGTTGAACAGATCGGTCGGGATCTCCTGTGCTTCCTTTATATGATCACACTTGAAAGTGGATATGAAGTTTGCACTGTACAACACAAGCCAGTAAACTAACCACCCGAGATGATGTCATCCAGTACCTGACAAGTCGCAATTGTGCTCTGAATGGCAGGTTTTCAGACCAGAGACAATGGTTGGTGATTAGTTTGGACAGTTGACAGCTCCGCAACTCCTCAATTGCGCCACCAGATCATCTGGCTGGAAAGCTGTCTAGGTCTTTGAAAGGAACTGGTCGACGGTATAAACATAAAGGGACTCGTCCAAAGTTGAGATACGGCGGCTCGGGGGAAGGTGGAGGTTCTTCCAAATAGTGAATAATTCACTGGAACAACGTGACTTTCTATTTGTAGTCACTTTTTACTTACGCCTAAATATAGGGATGACCCGGGGAAGACGGACGGTTCTGTTATTTTTTGAATAACCAAAATTTTGGAATGGAATTTTATTTAGAAAAACGAGAGATTGACTTAAAATCATTTGTAGAACACAATATCGTTCAGATGACGGCCACTTGTAACGATACTAATTCATTCAGTCTTTTTACAACATTTTCGAACACTTATTCGTGCATAAGTGGCTGAATTTTTGAAATTTCTTGAGAAATTCGAGTTTTCAGATCTTCCAGATCAGATGGACGTGTTTCATAAACGCGGCTCTTAAGGTATGCCCGCAAAAAAAAAATCGCGTCTTTGAATTCTTTTCGAAACTCTCTGCACTCTGTCGTGATCGATTCACGATGAAAATAACGTTCCACATAAAACGCGCGTTCCTTCTCGTTATAAGATGCCATGACGTGGAGCATGCGGTTTGCGTTAAAGCAGCTTTACCGACTGCGCTATTCAAAAAACAAAACCGTCCGTCTTCTCTGGGTCACCCTATATTATGCATTATGTAGTTGTGAACTCGACAGTGTATAGTTGTTCTGGCGCATCAACTTATTTCTTTGTAGAGCCTCAAGAACCTCAACGGTATCAATATTATCAACATTCAAACGAAAATTTCGATATCACCGCGGGGACCTCGCAGCCAACGTACGGATTTACACAGTACAAATGTTTCGTGTCAACAACGCATCTTTTATTTATATATATATATATATTTATTTATATATATATATATATATATATATATATATATATATATATATATATATATATGTACGATGACGATATTAAATATTGGATAAAATTGTGAATACGTGATGCAAACGGGATTATTAATTACGAATAATATCGTAGATATCGATTAATAATTTCGCGAATCAGGGTTTTAAATTTTCGACGCAAAAATTTAAACGGGAAGATAAATTTGTAAAAAAAAATTGATAACATTAGGGAATCGTTTTGACTACAATTTTTTTTTCGTGGACACTATTTAGTGTATAATTGGAAAACATCTTTAAGGTAAGCCATCAATGCGGATGACGATATTTAGATGGCAGTACTGTATTAATATTAGTCTAAATTGTGCATAGGATAAATCATGTCTGCCAGGTTAGTCTTGAACACAAACTATATAGACATAAACGTCACAAAAAGCGGATGTTGATACACGTTAAAAAAAAAATCTCATACTACTACAGCGCTGATACAATTCGAATTCACGTAATAATCTACATGTATACAAACATACTTTAGTATAAAAGTTGTACACGCGTAAAGTATTTCCCTGATGCGGTACAATTGTCCAGATGGCTTATCAAGCGAAATAACGTAAATTAGTCAGTTATTTAAGCTTCATCATTTAACCAACATATATATAGCTCATCTCTTATTATTTGACAGCTGCACCAGGAAACGTAAGTTTTCATTTATAATGATTCATCATAAGTGATGTACTTTTACTTTGTTGTCTAAGCATCGTTTTATTAAAATTACGTTTGTTTTTTTAAATATAAAATTTGAAATTTCCATCTTTTATAACATCACTGTGGAAGGAGATGAGAGATCGTAATAACAGGCGACGATCGCGTCCCTAGTTAAAAGACGAATTATGTGAAATAATCGGAAATCCGTTGAAATAATTACGTAACTAAAGAGAAGTATATAAACATTTAACGAATTTCATCTGTTTAATTCCGGTATAAATTGCGGATATATCAATATTATAGCATGATACAATGCGGATGTCAGGGTTCTACTACCGATTGGAAAATCAACATTTTGGTGTAAATGGGAGTGTATATGTGGATGATTAGAGTGGAAATATATTGTTTGCAAATAGAAAGGTAATAGAATTAAAACTCTAAACAGATGTATAAATGTATCTATGTGTGTGCGCGCGTGTGTGTATGTGTGTGTGAGCGTGGTATTGATAAGTACTTAATCTTACTTTGGGAGTTAAGTTAGAGAGTATGTGAGAGTGTAAATGAGGTTATAATTATATAAAATAAACGGTATTTAAAGAAATCAATATAATAAATGCAATCAAAATAAAAATTTATAGTAAGCGTAAATGTATAATATTAAATCATAAGAAATGTAAAATTACCCGTCGACAAGCGAAAGCTTGACGGGATAAGTAGTATTAAAACAATTGTATTATGTCGTACGAGTGTTGTGTGTGTGTGTATATATGAGGTGTGTTTATGAGTGTATATATCATTATAAAATTTATCACAAATATACGTTTAAAAAAAAAAAATTCTCCCAAGATTTATACAAATAAAAATGCTTTCCTATTATAATAACGCTTCATCCTTCCCATTTTTTCAAACAGATTTATCATATACTAACGCCCTATTAAAAACTATATAGATTTATAGTAGAAATTCCGAAATTGTTATCTCCGCTCTCACTAATCAGCTCTATATAGATAATTGTCGTAAACTCCAGAGAATTTGAAATTAACCGCAAATTTATTTTCGAAAAAATCTAAAAATAAATTAGGAGTTTTATATATATACATATATATATGTATATTTCAACGCTACATGAAACTCTTACTTAAAATAATAATAATAATAATAATAATAATAGACAATTACACTGTAAATAATAAAATCTACGCAGAGTGCCCAACTAGAGAGAAGGAACTACATAGTTTCATATGTACATGTATATAATCTCTTCTATGTATGTAACGGTAAAATTAATTTTACGTTACAAATTCCTGGCATACTGACATTCCAACAACGCGATCAATATTTATAGAAGCAACAACACAACAACAAAAAAGTAGTTGAGCAGTATTAATAATAATAATAATAGTAAGACACGTTTAGGGCATACACGTTCTATACCACGAATTACAGGTGGAGACGACAAAAACGGAACTACTACCACTAACGTGATAGCATTATTGAACTGTGCAAAGAAAAAAAATATCCAAGAAACATTCTTATCATTTTAAGACAGCCAAGGCGATGAGAAGAGATAATTCACTACAAACCAGAACGAGACGACGTCCCGTCATAAGTTATGTATACAATTATATACTAAACGTGACCTATAGCGTATCATTTCGTACGCTATAACTGAAACACATATTAAAATCAAAGTAAGTCCAGTCCTCAGAATAACTTTGGTTCTACACACTTCCCATCAATAAGAACCAAAATGTGAGCGTTAAAAAAAAAATGCAATCAAACTACAGGGAGGTAGGCCAAGGTCGAGTTAGAATTACGGGAACCTTACATAATAAATACACACATACACACACATATATATATGTGTATAAGAAGAAAAAGCTATATTTCAAAATGATATACACATAACAAGGGGTTCATAAAGTTAAAGTACCTTATACCTTAATTAAAATAGTATTACTAAATCTAGAAAATTTAAGAAACAAATGTTATGCTACAGGAAACAATAAATAAAAACCTACAAGAAAATAAATAAAATATGGTAAAAAGAAAAACAAAAATATGCGAGATACACACATATAAACATATACATATTAACTACGCAAAATAAATAATAACCTAACCTAACCTATGCTTATAATTCCACGATGTTTGAACGCGTGGTGAGGCTTAATCGTAATCACCTACGAAATTAGTCTATTTCGATGCATCTTACACCTATCGCGTAAAACTTTTTCGATAATTCACTAATATAAAAAGATAAGATGTTTAATTTTGAGTGCTTTAATTTTTGCGTACCTGTGACGATTTAGTATAATTCTGCAACAGCGTGATTTTGAACCAGTTGTAATTTTTTAAACTGATAGCCAAAATCCGGGCCGAATAATACTTGTATATAATAATTTCTTATTATTAACAGTTAAATACGATCGTTGATTAAAGATTGTTTAAAGTACACGGATTGCTTTATTATCAATTATGTAATTAATACTATTATTAAAACATTAAACGAGAATTAAACATAGAACTTGGTTTCGCCAGTGAATACTTTTGCCATCGATGTTAATTTACGCTGAGGGTAATTGACGACGCCTTGTGAAGAGTATAGATTCAATTTTATCGGTGCTTATTTTTAACCACTACCGTCTGTAAAAGTTAAAAGTAGAGCTAGCAGCTTTTTGTAATCTGTTATTTATGTTATTTGGCCGGTAAGATTTACAATATAATGTTAAATCGTCGGCCTATAATGCACCTACAGTGACTGAAGTACATCATTTATGAATATTAAAAATAGATACGAGCCTAATACACTACCCGGCGGTATGCCCGAACGATAAGTTTTGACGGAGGACTTATGTATAAGATGAAAGTAACATAGAACATTCTATCGCGTAAATAAGATTTAATCAACTTTTTATGAAATATAAGGAATGATATCATTATGCCGAGCCGAATCAAAAGCTTTTTCAATGTCGATTAGTAAGATATGCATATTAAGATTAAAGTTGTCGGTTATGTAATCAGCTAGTCTATACATACTTGTTGTACAGGAGAATAACCCGCTTTAAATCAAAACTGTTCGTCTATAAGAATTCTGTTATTTTCAGAGTGTAACTGTAATCGATTTAAAACTGCAAGGCCGGATTATATCCATTCGGCGATGCTAAAAAATCTAACAGATGAAAATACTAAATGTATCCTGTATATGTTCGATCAAATTTGGAAATTTCATAAAATTTCCAAAAAATGGAATGAGGCAACTATTGCGCCGATATTAAAGCCCGACAAACATAAATATGAAACATATAGTTATCGTCCAATTTCATCGACATGCGCATTGTGTAAACTTTTAGAGAAGATAATTGAAAGAAGAATGTTATGTAGATTATAGAAGATAAATACTTGTTGGACAAACATAAAAATGGCTTCAGGAAAGGTCGATCGACTATCGACAATATATTAAGATTATAACAAGAAATTCTAGATGGCTTCACAATGCGACAATATACTATATGCGTGCTGCATTTGACCATATATCCAAAGAATCAATTGTAAATACATTGTATGAAATAGGTTTTAGATGGAACCTACCAAAATTTGTTATAGTATTCCTACAAAATAGGAAATTTAAAGTTCGAGTAGGTAACTCGATATCAACGGAAAGAAATCAAACGTCAGGTAATGATCGGTATTAAGTCTCCCCTACTATTTCTACTAGCACTAAGCGATTTACAACACTTAATCAAATACCCGGCCAACTACCCAAATATTTGCGGATGATCTAGCGATTTACATACGAGGAAATAATATCACAGAAATAGAAGAAAAATTACAAAAGATTAATAACAGAAGTAGAGGTATCACTGACAATGTGCACTTTTCCACCGACAAAAAACACGTGTAATTAATTTTGCGAAGAAAGCACCAGAACGGGAGAAAATTAAATAATACATTCATAGCGCTAATAAAAACGGAACAGAATTTTTAGGACTCATATTCGATAATAAATTAAGCTGGAAGTCACGCATTGAAAATATAAAACTAAGATGTACGAAAGCTTAATAATTTACTGAAAATGTTGCATGGCACATCATGGGGAGCTGATAGAAGCATGCTATTACGATTATACGGAACTTTCGTCAGACCAATAACGGATGACGGTGCGATCGCATACGACTCAGCGACAGATAGTAGACTAAGGAAACTGAACGCAATACAGAACAGCGCGCTCAGAATATGCAGTGGGGCGTTCTGTACAAGTCTGGTAATAAGCTTGCATGCAGAAACAAATATAACGTCATTAAAACATCGGCGAATTATATTGGCACTGAAATACTACGCGAAGCTTAGCGGCAATAAAACGCATATAAATTTCTATAAAACATTTCATTCCAATCTTGATCAATTCTATCGCTACAAAAATAAATCATTTTGAATCAGGTGTAATAGTTATTTAAATTACTTATAAATCGGGTCACCATCAGCCGACCTAAAACTACAAACCCGCCATGGGAAAATAGTAAACAGACCACAACGACACGTGGAAAATAACTATTAAATGCGAGAAAGCAAATAATGCTCGCAATCGAGATCGTCGCTCAAAATATATGGATTAATCTCAAACGAATAACAATTTACGACAAGTTAAAGACAAATTGGAATGCTGGGCAACATCGCATCGTGAAAACGGACGAGAAACAATTGTATTATGTAAAATCCGTACTGGTCATACGAAATTAATACACGGTCCGCTGCTCACCGTCGTGTAGAAACTGTGGTAACCAAAAAATGTCCATCGATCACATTATCACTAAATGTCCACGGTTCACCAAGGAGCGCGAGAAATCGTTCAGACAAGGGTCTACGGGAAGAATGACGATAAAAGAAGTACTTGCGGACGATGAAGCTATCGTTCAATCTGTTTTTGTATTTTTGAAATATATAAATATATTCCAAATAGCTTTACTTTTCAGTTATATTTAGTCATTTAAGTTTTAGTAGACGCAAATGACCGAGAAGTCGAGAGTCTTTAAATAAATAAATATACATACACACAATTGCTTTTTTAATTACTATATACATACATATATATATATACATATATGTATATATATAAATGTTGGAGAAGTTCTGTCAAGTATTGTGTAACTAAACCAAGTGTAGATCGAAATTCTAATCGTAGTTTATTGACAGAGACTTTAAAAATACAGTTGAGTACAAATAGCATTAATAAGATTAGAGAGGCGAACTCAAATTGTACCAGAAACGTTTAAGAGGTACTTGACAAAAACAGGATTACCACGAAATAACTAAATTTCCACAAAAAACGTGGAAAAATTTAAAAAAAGAAATGGATTTAAATAAGTCATTTGGACACATAAGAAAAAAGAAAAACCAATGGATAAAAATATGACCGTAGAAAGGCGAATGCTAAAAAAAAAGGTGAAACAAAATTCAGACCAAGTAAATGAAAAGATAGCGCAATTGAATAAACAAATAAATAATTCACATAGATGAGATAAAAATTCGCATATCTCAAAGCTGTTTAGTAAAATTGCAGGATACGCTAACCGTCATGAAACAAAGAATCTTTTCAGTATAGTGAAGTACCTAACGAAAGAATTTAAAACTGGAACACAAATTATAAAAAATAAACACGGAAATACCGTTATTGGACTAACAGAAATTTTGAAATATCGCAAGACTATTGCATGAACAACCAGAACATGGACTAAACTATAACATTACTGATATCCTGCTGTTCGAAGTAATAAAAACTATTACAAAACTGAGAAGACATAAAACTATTGAAGAGAACCGATCAAATTCCAGTAGAAGTTTTGGAAGAAATTCGAGTAATACACGTAATATGTAAAGAGAGAGGGCAAATCGTAAATTGGCCGCAAGCAGTTTTCAATTTTTAAAAAAGCACCCTCTGTACAGTGTTCAAACTACAGAACAATATTATCACATTCTAGTAAAGTACTACTACAAATCGTATGTGAATATATATAATTAAAAAAGTACTGAACGGATGGTAAATTGGCGTTTCGATTCGAAACCATAAAATCAGAAACCTTATGCAGATGACATACTTCGTTCAAATACGATTTATCAATAAAAGTAAAACAATATATTAATAAACCCGAGTTTACGTTTCGAGCAACATATCGCGTCCATCATCAAAACTGCACGTATTGGACTTATCTCACTCATTCAGACAATTGATTTTACTTCCTACTTTCTTGTTATTGTTTTTTTTTTCCATACAGACGACTATACTCCGTTACCAGTGTCAATATAGGTTTCTTGATCGACCAGGATTGGGATGATTGGCCGGAAGTACAGCTCGAATATTTATTCACGTTAATACTACATCTACCGTTTCCAGAGGGGCCAACGTGGAGGCTCATCCCGCGTCCCCACTCCCAAGCGAGAATCTTTTAAAATACAGCCTCTGGAAAATACTGAACAGATTAAGAAGTGGGACGGCTTGCACTAAACAAAACTTGAAGAAATAGGGCATGACAGATTGTGAGACCAATGTACCTGCGGAGAACTACAGGATCATGCTCACTTATTTAACTGCCGTCTCGGTGGTAAATGTGAATTCGATAGTTTATATGGCACCGTTGATGAAGGACTACTTAGATATCTATAGAATTTTGGACTTTAATCAGACTATAACTTTTATCAATTTATCACACGATCGACCAGATACGCGAATAATAATAGTGTCAATATTATTACTATTATTATAATATAGAATATATACGTATATAGATATTTATGTATACATAGACTATACGTATATATAGACAAACAACAAACTAGAAGTGTAAAAAAAGTAAATTTTTGAGTTAGTTAATATAAAAATATTGAAGGCGGAAATTCGCGAAATACTTTAAGGCATATTCTCTTTATAATTTCTAAGAAGTCTTATAGGGCCGTTATCTAAATTATATATATATATATATATAAATATAAAGATAAAAACAAAATTCTTCAGTACCGACATTTTATGATAGTTATTTAAATAAATAAATCCAAACAAATCAAGGCGGCAATGAAAAAATATAAGAATTAAATATAAACAAAAGTTACTCGTCGTTCTTTGAACTCTTTATTTCTGAGAAGTGTTATTCGGAACATCATAACGTCCTTTTTATCGATTAAATACATTTCATCTATATAATAAATTATTCAACTGAAATATTAGAATAATTCGTTGCAATATACGTGAAAAATTTTTGATTATTTACCCAAATTACCCCTCCTCCCAACTTCAGGGAGTAAAACAGATTATATTTAATTTCCGGAAAAATTTGTTTAAAATCTGGATTATTTTTAAATCACGATTTATTTAGAATTTCATCTGGAATTCAAACGAACTGAATAAATACGAGAATTTCTCACGATAATATCTCATCATTTTCGACGGGGTATAAAAAAAAGTCTGGTAAGATTTCATATTTGACGGAAATTCGTGTGAACTTTTCAAAACGACCATACGCGTTTTACTGCAAATTATTTTCTGTAGTTTTCAAAATTTGTCGTATATTCATCAAAAATCTATACCTAAAAATACGATACGAACCTGGAGATTCGTTACATGTTTTCGACTTGTGTGCATACAATATTAGTATACGCGTTTCTCTAGTGCAGCGTTGATTCAGTCCTCAACACACACACACATATATATATATACACGTTCGTCAATCGTTTTAAAACATCTTGTGTAAGCAATGCCTAGTAAAGCAGATGAAGGCCAATACTCTGTACTAAACAACTTCCCGCGAAATAGCTCTTTGGAATGCGAAAAATGTAAACAGAAAGCCCGATCAACGATAACTGACAACTATTATGACACGCAAAGAATGAAGCCAACAGATAAGAACAAGCCCTGTTGAAAAATAAAATACACAGAATACAATCGGAAACCTATAATAGATGACGACAGAAATGCCCAGCATTATCTGTCGATCAACATGTGTGTGTCCTGCTGTTGTGTGTCCCGTTTTTATACATGTATAACTGCAAAAATGCCTAAGTACACAAACAAGACAAGCCGTATCTACCTTAAATATCTACCGAGCAGACGTTCACCATCGTGACGGCACAACGAAGTTAAAAAACTCGCCGTTAAGAACACGAACCAGTTAAACAAGTTAGTGACAAACGTATAAATATACTTTAAAAAAAAACACGAAAAAAACACCAACATACGCACATATATACGCACACTATTTCACGTTATATTAACTTTCGAACCAGTTAGCACGTCCATATACAGCCGAACTTACTAAACGCTGCAAACTTTGAAGAATTTGAAAAGTTACATCACTATATACATTTATACATATTAAACATATATACGCCAATTCAGTTACGTGCACATAATATGATATGCATTATATATATATATATATATGTGTGTGTAAAATATACACGTTGTCCTTCTTTTTGAATGAATAACGCATTCATTTTTCAACGTAAAATATTTTTAAAATTACGTTTTAAACGAAATTCCTAGTAATCAAGAATTTATCCTGTGACCCGTTTGTCACCGATTAGATTATACGTATGTCGCGGTAAATCCTAACTATCGCGTAGTAATCTTCATAATGGCGATAAAATCTATTTGAAAGCCTTATTACAGAAAAATAATGTATTACCTCCTTAAAAAAAAATTCTTTGGAAACTCTTTTCTATTAAATAAAAAGAATTAAAATATTTAAAAAATCGTGTAATTATAAAAAGTAAAAAAAATAACAGTATAACATTTTTTACATTCTTACGTTATTATTAAAATAATATAGTCATGCGTTCAACGCAAATATTTTTTAACAAGGAATTTCACACACGGAACTGTGCAACATACCGAATAAATTCTGTTATTCCATATATACATACTGTTATACACACACACACGCACGCGCGCGCATATTTATTTTTTATAATAAACCGTTGTTACTATTACGAATAAATATTAAGGCCATTTTTTAAATAAACTTTTATTTTTTATTACTGCATACAGTAACTCATTAACTCTTTCCTAGCGTTTCACAGTATAAAAATTTAATTTTGTTGTTGTGGTAATGTACATTCGGTGCGCAAAGTTTATACATTTATGATTATTTAATTTATGAAAGTACAATTATTTTCTTCTATATACATATGTTATAAAATATATATGTACACATATTCGTATATAAATACAATGCATATTTCTCATGTATGAATTTTTACATAGGTATATTATTATATCTATATATAAACACGAGCATCATAATTATATTATATATATATATATATATATATATATATATATATATATATGAAAACAAGAGTGTCATAATTTAATTACTAGAGCACTCGACTGTCCACTCCACGGTAGGGGATTTGATTCCAGCTAGCAGCATAATATTTTTCATCATCATATTACTTTAAATGAAAAAAGTAGTGTCAGCTCACTTCATATATAATATTAGAATGATGTGCTCTACGTAGACAATTATGATATAAACACACTGCAGTTATAGACAAATTATACATCTTATATACATATATATATACACACTTTAATAACGCACCTTTGTGTATAAATAAGTACATATGAAATATATATATACTAAAAATATGACAATTAGTACGTGTATAAGTATATTTATATATATATATGTATATGTACACATATATACCTATATAAACCTCCAAGTTATTAAACAAGTTCTGAAATTAAAAGTTATTCACTATTGACGATAGACTATCAAGTTTTCTCCATACTTCTTTTAATGTAATTAATGTATAATTTTAATATTCTATTCTTTTCCTATTTCTAATCACAGATGTGACAAATACCGAGGTTTAACTACTACGTTTTCCAGTACAACCTCAAATTATTTGGTACATTTCCACTGATCCGTATCCCTTTTTAATCTAAATTCTTTATATTCTCTTATTTAAAATTGTTTATTTTAAATAATTTGTATAATGATAATCCATTATACAAGTATATGTGTAATATTGATATTCTCGGCGACATGTTATAATATTAATTATTATATTATATAAATATATGTATGCATGTGTATTTATGTAAGTAGATATATAAATATGTATGTATATACATATACATCAGGACTTGTATTTCCACACGTTTTAATTAATATACTTTTTACATAAAAAGCAATGGAGTTCGTTTCAAATAAACCGAACAACATCGAAAAACAAAAGTGCGATATAATTGTTGTACGTGCAGGTTTTTAAATTTAATTCACACATGTATTACGATAAAAATATGGCCGTTCAGCTAATCTAATTTAAACAGAAACGAGTTTAATACTATGTTTTTCACGTACTAGAATTATTGAATCAATCCAGAACATTTTTTACCATATAATTTAATTCGGCCATTTTCAAACTATTGTTTCGCTAGAAAATAGGAAAACTACTCCCTGCGTTGTCATATTTAATAAATATTTGTTTAATAACAAACGGATCGTCCGGAAAATTGGTGTCCAGCGTTCATTTAATTTTTATATCGAGTAAACTATCGAGAACATCTACTACCACCGTAACAATTCTAACGCAAGCGTTTATTTTAAAATTCTATTTAGCAAATATTTTTATTTTTCAATTATTCACCGTATCTCTACGCGTAGTAATACGTATATATTCTACGTATTTGCAGATCTTTAACCGATTCTATTTACAATAAATAATCAACACATATTAACTTAAAGTGTAGAAAATTATTGTAGAATTAAGATCAGCCACGAAATAAAATTAAAAGAAACCTTTCGCATTACACGATGAAAAAGTTATCGATATATTTTATAAATATTCACTAATTAGAAACTTTGTTTTCACACTGAAAAAACTCTATTTACTCTATAAATTCGTGTTGGCACATTTTAACATATTTTGAAACATAACATATTCTTAAATTAATGCACTTTAAATTCACTTTATTCTCTTAATATCTGAAAAATGATGGACAAAATATTGTGAAAGTATAAAGGGAAATCCGGAAATAATAAAAATTATTGGATGGATTAATTACCGGTGTAATAAACATTCGTAAAAAATGAAGGCGTAATAAATAAAACTGCACACATAAAAACACTTTAACCATCGAGTAGAAAGTGTCTTTTTGATGAATAGAACATAAATCTATAAAACAAAACATGATGAAATATTAACTATTTTAACGACGATTACAGTATAAAAATTACTAAACACATTTAACACACATACACGCTAAAAAAGTATTTAGCATCTATTTGGTATAAATATATTAACAGAGAAAATATCATCAAAGCAATCACTTATTTACAATACGTTTTAAATGATCAGAAACGTACAACTTATCTAGAGGCAATTGTCTAAAAAATGATAACGTTCGTATAATAATTTATGAAAATTTCAAAGCGTTTAATATTAATAATAATAAAACACGTAATGTATAAAAGTTTAAAAAAAAGGTTAAAATATATTATTAATACGACTGTATCAATTTTAGACAATATATTCGAAATACGAAATTAAAACCTTTTAAACTAATAAATGTAAATAGTAGACTCTGTATTTTCGATTTAAGGAATACATTATTAGAATATAACCTGTGTAGAAATACATGTTTAAAATGTTTATATGAATTTTAGACTAAATAAATAATACATCATCTATATGTATATCTAAAAAAAAAAAATTCTTTTATGTTAACTATTGATCATTACTTATCTTTTTCCTACATTTTCTGTTCCAATTTTTACGTCGTTTTCTTTCCTTAAAGCTTTTAAAAATGGTTTCATCAACGGGGATTTTTAATAATCGATTAAAATTAGCCATTTTCGAGTTGAGGTTGTTTTAGTATTCTAAGAATCTATCTCGTTTCCTTCGTATAGTAAAGAATATAAACAAAATCGAAACATTTAGACGTATTATAAAATTTTCGAAATTACACAGCCTACTTATATAAATATAAACGTACGAGTTTCACCGCGGATTGTTTCCAATAGATAGCAGCACGATTCGTCGTCGTTAATTTTTTCTCGCCATATTTTAAACGCGATTAAAACAACTTACCTATCTCTAGGATCGATCCAGGTGGTTTTTTTATTGTTATGATCTATAAAATAAACTTTCCCGTCGAAATCCGTCCCATAATCCCAACCAGCTGGTAAAGCCATTTCACCGGTACGTTTTCGGGGCATATTTTTCCAAATTTCCCGGACGTATTAATATTATCCATTCGTGTGATAATTTACATTTTGAATCTGACGCAATCGAAAATTAGATCAGTTATTAAACCGGACGAAAAATTATTATTAATCGATAGGAAAATAATTCGCGGCTTTTTTAACCCGCGAACATATCACTACTTTCTCCGAAAAAAATATAACGAATTATTAGCCTTATCCATCGTGACGGTCGTCATAGCCGGATTTAATATTAATTTAATTAATCAATTAAATAAATAAATGATTTACGCACAAATCCGAAGCGGAAAAAAACACACACACTAACTACGCTTGTAATAAAATAAAACGAAAATGACGTCAAAAGCGCGCATAACTCACACACGAAATACCGAAACGCGGAGAACAAAAAAACAACGAACCGTACAAAACGCGCAATAACAACAAAATATAATAATACCGTCGTACGCGTCAAGCCGCGCTCGGCTCAGCATGTGCACCGCGAACAAACGATTTTTTTTCTTTTGCACATCGTGGCTTAGTAGTAGTGGACGGTATTAGCCGCGAGAAAGCGTTCGGTATTTTAAATGTTGTAGTAGTAGTAGTAGTACGTGGATGGGATAAAAACATACGGATCGTACGCATTCGCCTCCCCTTTAACCGAAAAGGTAGGGAAACCCAATGCGGCCCAGTTAGTAGTAGTTGTAAACGTACAGTATGTAGTATAAGACGTACAGTATGTGGCAGTGGTGGTAAGGAAATCATTCGTCGTGTTGAATGGTTGATTACGTACACAGATAAGACCCTACAATGACGACGACCATCATTTGTATCACCTCGCGCGTAGACCAATCGCAAGTCGCATTCCATCGGCTGTTATGGAATGCGGCTATTAGCCTATTACCATAACACGGAGGAGATTGATATTAAGACTACTATCCGGAGCCATTGATTTTATATATATATACATATATTATATATATAATATATACATATATATATACATAAAAATATATAAATACGTGTATACTTATATATTTTATTTTCATTTTTTTTACGTCGGACAATCGCAATTCAAGCCACTTCTTTTTCTATTTGCTTGCCACCAACCCGTCTTAATCTATCTTCGTTTCATGCTCAGATGTTATATATATATATATATATATATATATATATATATATATATATATATATATATATATATATATATATGTACGCTACATATATACGCGTGTAATATATATATTTATACATGTAAATGTGTCCGTGTGTAAGTGCATGAAACTGACATCCCGAATTTCTTGTTTATTCTTTTTCTCTCACGCCGGTAAATAGCGATCAAGCATGCGTCAGCGTAAAACATGCATGAAACGTGTAACTATGTATGTTATATATGTATATTATGTATATTATATATGTATATAGGCATCGTGCTGCAGGGATGTAAAATTGTAATAATAAAGAATATATGTATTATATATTGCACGTGTGTGTATATGTGCGCGCGCATGTACATACTTGAATGCATTATATGAGTAATACATTGCGCGAGAATATGTATGCAACACAATTTTCATTTGGATAGATGATTGACCGTTCAGGGGGTGTACCGAAATGGACGACGAGATTTAGGATCGAATCCGGGAAAACGAATTAAATTCAGCGGAAAATTGAAGCGTCATTTTGACGGGCAGAGATAGGTTTTTTCGGCCGACTACATTAAAATAATTTCTCCGGAAAATTAAATATTCAGTTTTTTGTCGCTTTGAATCACTGGTAATTTATGATTATCAGCCGATACCGGAATAAGACCCGAATCCTGCGAGTTATATGTTAAAAGCGCGTCGAATATAATTAAAAACATAACAGATACCAATTTGAGTTTTCGTTTAACCACCGTTCGAATGTACCGTTTAAAAATGTCGAACAATTATAAAACTGTACCAGGATGACCTGGTCAATCATCGCTCTTAGAATTGGAACTACGAAACAGGACCGGTTATATTAAGGGAAGAGTTTGATAAAAGGTTAAAATAATTGCAACCACGCACCGAGTCAAAATATCGGAAATCGAGCAAAAGGTGCGAATATACACGATTGGAAATATGCCGCGAACTTTTTGAATATGATGTCGCGTACGCTAAAAATTGTAACTAAGATAATTCACGAGTCTATAGAACAAAAATAGAAATGAATCCAGCAGAGGACCAGTTCGAGTTTAACGAAATGAAAAAGACACTAGAGAAGCAATATGCGTTTTTAATTATTGAAAACCATAGCATTCATAGGGGAAAAAAACATTTGATAATGTAAATTGGAATATCAAAGTTTTAAAATAGTCACACATAGACTATCGAGTTAAACCAGGATATTGACACTCGTGTAAAAAAATGGACCCGTCTGATATTAATGTAAATGTCGTATTGATTAAAAATACAAAAGACAATAATGTTATACGGAAGTTTTCGGAATGCGGAAGATATAAGAAAAATGAAAAAATAAAGAAAATTTAAATTTAAAAATAAATAATGTTTTTTTATTTATATGCGCCTAGTGCAATAAGTAAAATGAAGGAACAGGAAATAATCAGATACTGTTGACGGGATCACAACTTAGGACATTTGTAGAAGGAATGCAAGGAGAAGAAGGAAGTTTTAAGATTATGTCTTGGCCAGTTTTTCTTCAACCGACTATTCGATGAAGATCACGAGTAGAATAGCTGGATTAGCGGCATTTCTTGAAAAATAGCTCGTTTATAATATTTCTGGCTATTTCTGAAACAGTTGGTATCCACAAGTCGGAACGTATAGATTGATTTGATATGAACCAAGTATAACATCGATAATCAGGTGTAAGGTTTACAATGGAAATAAATTTGAAGCTAGAAAACCTATTATAAAACGTACGAATCGTATTAGTGACTAATTCAAAATGCTATCGGTAGTAACTTGATGAATATTCAAACGGAAATACGTAATAGAAATAAAATTAAAAATTCTACATTCGAATTAGATAAATCACAAAATGTGGTAATAGGAGAAATATCGATTGGGAAAGGTTTACGTTTAGTAAATATGTTCCAGTAATAAGACGTTCATCCTGTTTTAAATATAGCAATTGTTAAATCTGCGTACAAATGTAACGGATAATACATGAACTTTGTAAACAAAGATAAAAATAATATAAATTGTGCTACAACTCATACTCATCGTCGTAATAAACAAAATTTTGAGGGATAAAATTAGGTGAACCGATGATAAGAAAAAATCCGAGAAATTTTAAACACGATATCACGCAAAACACAGCAGAGATTTCTTCAGTTGAATAACAAAATCAACGTTCAGACCAAACTGATGGTGACATTGACGACCAATCGTACTGCACTTCAATAAAATCAAACAATGTAGAATAATTAAAAAAAAACTTAAAAATTAAGATAACATAAATAATGACAAATCCATTATCCTTCAACAAATTTTACTATACTAATGGATATGATTAAAGGGTAAGCGTCTGGAAACTGTATATGGGACTTGGAGAGGCTGAAAAAATGTTAACCGAAAATCACGGGTTATTACAAAGCATAGCGATGAAAGGTAGATTTGTAAAGCTCTTAAAGAAACTTTACAAACCGCATACCATCACAAAGCTTCTCCGATACCGAGGGTTATCTTACATTATTATTATCATATGTTATATATACAGGCTTCCTATGAGATGGAATTGTAAAACAATGAGTCGAAGTTTCCTTCAATGCGTTCGGTGTTCGCAAAACAGGGATCTATGGCTGTCAGTCTTGTGATTCAAATGGCAGGAAATAATAGTCACGATATCCCCAACGGAGATGTAATGGATGATTGATACAATTTTAATCGAGTACAATGAGTGAAAAATTGCAGTATAATGAATGAATATAATAAGTATATTAAATTGTTTAAAAATGAAAGCAGATACATAATAAAATCCGTATACCGAGCAGTCGTACGGCTCTCACTACGCGACTTAGATTCAATGGACGAGTCTTAAAGTTAGCTTATTAAAATAGACGATTTTACGGGGGGTGGGGGAAATACAATAAAAATCCTGGGTAATGGAAAAGAAATTATGTTAAATATTAAAAATTACGGGTTAAATATTCCACTCCAATTAAGTGTTGTCTATTGTAATACACTGTGGGACCTGAGGCCTACGTCTGGAAAATAATTTTTTTTCTTTTTTTTTTTTTTTAATTAAAGATAAGATCTTAACTCATTGAATTTAAATAAGTATCAAATTTAGTAAAGTGTAGCTTACTAACAATATATCATCCTGTTAACCAGCTTATGGGTTGACGTCACTTTCAATAACCATATTACTTTCGCTATAGATAAAGCGCATAAATCTATGCATACACTTTTTCCATTATTTAACAGAAAATCGGGTCTTAGTTACGTAAACAAAAAAAATTAATCTATACGGCTGTTATACGCCCTAGGTTAACCTATGCTTGCCCTGTATGGTCATCAGTGTCTGATGGTACATACAGGAAACTACAAGTAGTTCAAAATCATTGCTGCAGAATTTCGTCGAATGCAACGCGATATACTAAAATTTCTAATCTAGACGATCATTTAAATATCCCTTACATACATTCGTTTATTAGTAAAATCTCAAAAAAATTTTACGAAAACTGTAAAACTCATCAAAATAAACTAATACGTGTAATAGGAAATTACAATATGGAACATCTACGCATACGTTATACTAAGTAAGCATCGTAGATTAAAACATAGATTTTTGTAATTATTAACCTATTGTTAAGTACAGATATTTTAAGCTAAATTATGTCTAAAAACACTGCTTTTCGTTTTGTTGATTTATTGACTTTTTAATTTTTGTTACCTTCAGGGTGTGTATTTTTTGTAGGTTTTTTTTCATTTTTTCCTGCACTATTTCTAAAGTAATTTCAAAATGTACTATTAGTTTTGTAATTATACATATTTAGAATTGCTAAGGTTTATGTATAGGTACTTAGCTTTAAGTTATGAAAGAAAATTGTTTTCGGTTTATGTTTAAAAACATAATAAAGATTTTTCATTTTCATTCAGTAGTCCATTGACCATAACTACGGAAATTAGTTTATATTAATCTTTTTATTTATCTAATAGTAGATTTAATGATTCATAAGTCTGCCGGGTGGCGCCTATTAAGACGCCTGATGTCTTGACTAGTATCTAGTAAATTGGTAGCTTCCACATTAACATGTTGTTGTAGCCTCTTCTTGTGTGTTGTAGCGAATTTTTCTAATCTCCTCGTTTATAAGTGGGATGTGCAAGTCTCGATGAATATCATCGTTTCTCGAATAACGGCATGCATCGACAATTGTTCTTAGTATTAAGCTTTGTCTAGCTTGGATCTTTGCTCTAGAAGGCCTGCTAGTATATAGCCCTATAACTGCATACTATAAGTCCATATTTATGATCAGCTTCAGTTTTTCGCGAGTTAATTTTGATTTTTCATTTTGCATAGTATTCGTGTATTTTATTGTAACTGTTCGCGAGTCCGTTGCTATTGCTATCAAATCTATACGAGGATGTATAGATTGCAGTATCGTCAGTATAGAAGGAAGTGATGATATTTTGTAATCGGTTGCAGAGATCATTAATGTATAGAATATAGAGAAAGGGTCCGAGAATGCTACCTTGTGGAATACCAGCAGGCTGAATCCTAGGATTGGAATAGGTGTCACCTAGCCTAACAGTAAACGATCTAGCAGAGAGATAGGATTTGATGAGTATTATGAGATAAGTCATAGCGCAGTATTTTGTAAATTGTGCCGTTATGCCGAGTTGCATCAAAGGCTTTTTCGATGTCTAATAACAGTAATCTTGTATGTTTATTTAGATTAAATCGGTCAGTTATGTGATCAGTAAGTCTAGGCTAATTGCGTGTTAAATCGGTCAGTTATGTGATCAGTAAGTCTAGGCTAATTGCGTGACGGTAGATAATTGTGATCTAAATCCGAACTGTGTTTCTTTTAGGATGTTATATTCATTGGAATGCGCTTTTAGGCGTAATAGAATAACTTTTGCTGATATTTTACTTATGTTTTTGATTAAACTAATGGGACGTATGTTTTGCACAGAAGAGTCTTTTCCTACTTTTAGAATAGGGATTATAATCGATTTTTTCCATAATGATGGTTAATAACCGGTGAGTAATATCGCGTTTATTATGTTTGTTAAGTATAGTATAGCTTTTTCGGGCAAGTTCTTTATCATAATAGAGTGAATTAGGTCTTTTCCAGTGGAGGTTTTATATTTTAGGTGTTTTATGTGTATTTTATTCCGAGTAGCCAGAGAAATTTTTGTAGCGAGTGTCGGCACAGTTTCTGAACATGTTTTGTGTGATGTGCTGTAGATAATGTTGAATTTTGAGAGTGCACTAACATGTAATAGTTGGCAAGTAGTTCAACTTTTTTTTTTTTTTTTTTTTATAATGGGCATAGGATTTTTCACCCAGATTGGTATAAAATTATTAAAATGGATATGTTAAACATTAATATTAGTTGATGTAATATAATTATAAATAGCTAAATATACATGAATGCAATTAATAGTAAGTAAGTAAGACATATTTATTGGCAATGGTACTTTGAGAGATATAATTTGATTATATAATAAAGATTGTTGTGTAGTAAGAACATTCAAAAAATACACGATCCGCATCTGCTATTTTGTTGTCATCGGAAGGATACAAAAAGGAGAATTTATATTATATTGGTATAGGGACGATGGAAGACGATTTTTTCCAAATCGTAATCTACATAAAGTAGTAATGAAACATCGAAGTATGTTATTTGGTACTTTTATATCAGTAAACCACGGTTTTGTGGGTATTCTGAATCGATCTGTAATATGGAGCTAGATAAGGATTGGACCAAATATTATTCAAATATTCTTTATGAGCAAATTTAATGAGACACAAAAGATCTGTTAAAGGTGTATAAGGAATAAACACACCGCTATTCGAAGCGGACTTGGCTTCCGCATCAGCAACAGTATTGCCAAATATACCAGAATGTCCAGGAATCCAGGAGAATCTAACAGAAATACCAGATTCTAACAGCGGGGAAACCAAAATTCGGATTTTATATAAATAAGGCGATGCACGGGGATTAAATGAGAGAGATATTTTGTATCGGAATATGCAGTATCTTTGAGGGATGGAATGTTAGTTTTTGTGTAAACTTTTTTTGGTAATGTTCCAAAGACTATCACCCTTGACAGATGTTGACTTAAATTTGTTGTTCCACTCATCGTTAAGGTGTTCAAGAAGCTTGGCTTTGACTACACGCGTGAAAAACAGTTTTTTGAACCGGTTAGTTCTGTTTTTCTGATACTGTTTACGATAGTGGTTTTTTTAGATTTAATTAAAACTTTTAAATGATATGGAATGGGAAGACCACACTGAGGGGTTACTTTCCTTTTCGAAATGTTCAGCTGAGAAGATGTTAGGATGGTATCTGTAAGAAAGATAATAGTTCCATTTATTTTATTAGTGGCGGATGTTTTTGAATTTTTATCGTTGCTATACTGAGACCAGTCAACGTTTTTGAAGTCATAAATTAACTTGTGTGGAATTGAATGAAAATTTTTGTTTATTTCGAAAAAAATAGGGTTACGATTCGAACTTAAGGATTGTAAAGATATAGGTATAGTGATGTCGGGAAAATTTTTACACACAATGAAATCGACGATGCTAGGCCTCATACGACCTGATGTTGAGATATAAGTGGGATACTTAGGGGAAAGTGTGGTAAATTTCTTTTTAAATGAGAGATCAAGTACAATTCTACCTGATTTATTACGTGTAAAACAGTTCCAAGCTGTGGTATTGAAATCGCCAGCTATGACAACTACTTTGTTGGTAGAACCCAAGAGTAGTGATATATCAGACTCAAAATGGAGGCGGAATATAATACCGAGTACAGATGAGCAGGTGCATTATCAACCTGCAAAGGTGACATCAATTAACTCATTATCACGTGTGGCTAATGTAGGCAGAGCATCATATATAACATGGTCATTTATTAGTAGAGCTACAACCCCGGTGTATGGTACAGTCATTCCTATATACTTTAGATCCGATTAATTTTAGTTTCACTCAGACAGATAATGTCGATTTGTTTCGCACACGCTAGAGTGGCAAATTCAAGAACTTTGTCTTTTACAGAGTTCTACGACTTTAATCTTCTTAGTAATCATTTAACATTTATAATAATATCTATGATAGATTTTATTAAAAATATTTGGATTTCAAGGATCCTTAAGTATAAATAGTGTATCCTTAAAATATAATTTTACTTATATTGATAGACCTAAACATATTTAATAGATCTCTATTAATATAATATTATCGGAAGGAGGCGCTGGTATGTGACCCGTTATCATTAGGTTTACGACTACCGTTAATATTATTATAATTTCTAATTATTATCCTTATTTCTAATCGTAAAATTATGAACCGCGATTTCACCATATGTTGTTGCCGGATTAACGTGTGTATTAAGAGATCGGGCTTGAGACTAGGTGTGACGAAATTGTTGAAATTTTAAGAAAATATCTTAACAACATCAAGAAAAGATGAGCGTGCGATAAACAAACTTATCGACGTTACGAACACTCGGGTAATGAAAACCATACTAGTTTAGCCAAGGATACGCATTCGGCTAAAATCGTATAAAAAAAATATAGATATAATATTTATCCGCGATAAGTGTAAAAGTGATTAGGTTTCCTGTAATTATAAGAAAATCACGCTTAATAAACTAATGATAATCTATCGATTAGGAATACCCCATAAGCACCGTTTATGTATAGGTATTATCGTTAAATCTTTTAATATAAACTTTATCTTAACGTACCTATCACCTAACAGCCTATTATTTATTTTCAGTTCATACATATATATACGCATCCTTCTCCTTCTTCCTTTAGTATATGTTATCGATCTCCATGTTGGCCTGTTGTGAGCAGCCAGCAACGCTTCGTGCGTATTTAATTCAATTAACGATTTTAACTGATCAGTCTAGCGCGTTTTTGATTTCTTCGCTCGTTCATTTTTCCGGTTATTATTAGACGTTGTAGAGAATTTATATCTCTCGAACCATGTCCGAAGAAACCGTAAAAAACTTTTTTCTTATTCCGTTTTGATATCTATTTTTAGCCCTTCTGTAAAACATATTCGTTAGTTTCCCTCCTATATGCCCAGCTTTCAAAACCCATCTATTCTGCTGACACATTCGGCAGTAAGGGACCATGTTTGGCAACTTTGTATTCGGTTACTGTATCACTCTAGATGTTTGTTAGTCTAACTGTAGCACTGCGCGCTAATTTTAAACTGCATTTTATCTCCGGTAAGCAGCTTCCACTATTGGTTAACACGTTGATCATACGCAAAATTATCCGCAACATCAATTCCGCATACACTACTTTGCTCGATCTGATCACCTTTTTATCCATTATCATAATGTTATAGTTTTGTTAATTAGCGATCCGTAATTACATCGGTTTCCTAGTAATTTCACGAATTTTACAATATTTTCTTCCGAACTGCTTATGATAGTAATATCGTCAGCGTATGATTATTAATATTTTTTTTTTAACCACCTACTAATATACCATCGTTCCAGTCGTCCAATAATCGTCGCGTAATATATTCCGTGTACATATATATGTTAAACAACCGTGGCGATAGTTTTTCCACAAGTTTAAAGTTACACGGAATAATAATTTGAATAAATTTGTACGGCTGGTTATCGAAATTTATTACGGGATACGGTAAATATTTCAGAGAGCGAAACATTTATCGAATTTAACACGAATACACGATTTAAATATTTGAACAGTTAAAAACAGGTACACATTTCGCAGAAGTACAACCAAAAAAAAAAAGGTGTATTAGATTTGACATTAGCAACGAGCAATGCAGCAGATTTAGTTGGTCGTTACTATGTTATAGCTACTCATATGGCAAAGACAAATTCTATCAACGTTATTAATTACAATAGATTATCCGTAAATTTAAGAAAACATATAAACACGATTAATATTACTGTCGATTGTAATAACGTAGAAACGCGTGCCTTAATTTTTCATTGACACAGCTAGAGTGTAATTACTATACTATTATCAGACCCGCGGTATCCTGGTGGAATACAACGGGCGCACCGCGGAATTGTGCCAAGACCCTTTTTAAACTCCAGCTAGGAGCTGTCGTGTAAATGTCAAAATAAACGATTAGGCGGTTACGGACAGGATTCTATGGTGGCCTTTTATGATTATTATTATTTCTGGTGATTCGTTCCACCCAAAAGACGTTACTACACGCTGCGTGTGAATGAAAAAAAGCGAAATATCTAAAGGACTTATACTAGCTAGTGATGAAAAAATCGATTCGATATATGTAGCACGAAACAAAATGTGATGAAGAGAATATCCCATTCTTACCTAAAGAATAACAATAATAATAATAAATAGAATAACAAATATAATAACAATAATGATACTTTTTCTGCGATAAGAATAACGTTTAAGTAATAATAATGATAATTCAAATTAACATTGTAATAAATTTCAAATGTAAGTTTTATTCACAATAAATTATGATAAATAAAATTAAACATCTGCGTGTAATACGTAAGTGGCAAAATATATAATCCTACCTATTCACGACACAAATACGTCAATTTAACCCTTTGATTGGATATAATGACCTGATATTTAAGTATACTATATTAATTTTGCCGCGAACATTTTTTCTCGTTTATTATTTGTATTTTTCCATTAATTTTAATTTTATTTTATATATTTTGCTTTTCAAAATTAAATTTTATTTTGATGTTACATCTATTACGTTATTCTGGCCTAATAAATTGGTAAAAATGTTGTTATGTTTTGATGTACGAGTTGGAAGTGTCACTCCTCGGCAACATACTATATCTTCACTCCCAATCGTCCTGTGATGCTAAGTGTTTCGTAATCAGGAAGTTTATATTAGGTTGCGTACCTAATTTCAGAATTTTAGAATAAAAATTAACAAAGTTCCAATGAAAGGGTTAAATTTTCAATATCAAATTATTTTTCGATATCAACGAAACCGACAACCAAGTACTTCGCACTACAGAAAAAACTGCAGTTTCATGACATTTTTCGAAAACTAGCGTAATTTTTCATATTCATCGACCATTTGGAAGAAGAACGTCTACATTGCGATGTATGTTACCTGACTTTTTGCTGGAAGGAATCAATAAACCAACGGAATATATAGATGATTTTTATATCCGTGAATTGTATAGAGTTGTTGAAAGAATTTTGGCCGATACTTAAATGTACCATCGGCGAAAATATCTACCGTAGAATCTGCGAGAATTGTCATATTTGAATGGCACGTTACGACAACAATTTGATTATTCTCGTTAACGTACAAGAAACCTTAATTTTTGTACGTTCTAAATGTTTCTTGTATACGGCATAAATGATATATTGTTTGAATTTATTAAGTTTTATGTAAACCTAATGTAATAAATTAAAAAAAATATTTCGTATACTGTAATTTTTAAAATTGATGAACATATAAATAATAATAATAATAATAAATTATAGGATTAATTTTACAACGCCTGGAAACATTCGGCGATATTTCTTACTCATGTTTATATTTCGTTTTTGCTTCATTTATTTATATAGCTATACTAATGTGAATAATAATGAATTAATATAATTTATTTTCATGTTTTACTTAAGCTCCATTGTTCATTTCTAGGTTTATTTATATATCTACAAATAAATGCATTTAATGTGATTTTAAATTATCATCGATTTGCTTTTATGATTTCTAACCAATTTATTTTCAACGTATTTTAATTTTTTCCCTACTACGTTGCTCGAATATGTAATATCAAATATTTACGCTGTTTTAATAGTGAAATTGACTGTTATGTTATGTAAAAAAATATGTTTTTAATTTCTCCTATCATGTCTATTTTTTTTACATATTTAGTAAATGTGCAACTTATGTTATTTTAATGAGATTTTTATTTCTCCTATCATGTTTATTCTATTTCAAGGTTTACTAAATGTATAACTTATGTAATTTTATGTAATATATTTACACTGGATTATTTAATTTAAATACATGATAAGAACAAGATAAAAATTATTTGTATTTTTAAACATTTAGTGTTATGCTGCATAGGAGTAAAAGTTAACATCGCATCAAAAGATGGCGAGAAAAGTTACATTAATTACGAACATATACTTCCAAAACAAGTATTTTCATATTCATTTCTTTGGTTTTAAAAAACATATTTTAGTTTATATTCCGTAATTTTATTTTCGTTAGAGAAGGATTATAAAAATATAAAAATAGATGGAATACTGCTCAAATAAAGACATATCTATTGTTTGTACAGAAATGGCTGTGCTTTATCTAATTTAATAATTTAATTTCGTTACACAAGTTACTTTTTTATCAGTGCTTTCTCAAAATAATTAGACATTCTTGAAAATATCATACCAAATTTAGTACTTTAAATTATGTACTTTATATCTAAAAAAATACTAGTGATCTGAATATATACTTCTATAATTCCAGCATCTCAGAAACAGTTTTTTTTTGTACATATATGTAATATATTGAGTAATTGAAAAAGGTCTAAATGGAATTTACAAATTTCGAAATATTTTATTATCATCGTCTTTATTGATACTTATTAAAAATTTCAACTCAATCGCATTAACCACTCAAATATCAAAAGTTTAGAAATTTACATTTTGCTGTTTGTGTTGGCAAATATAATTATAATTTTATATCTGTGTCACTGTTTCCATTTAAGATATCGGATCTCCGAAAAATTATTTTTTAATCAATGAAACGATTATTTCGAATAAAATATCTTTAACGGATAAACCAGTTAACAAACAAAATTTTATAGTGGTCTTTTATATGATTATTATTATTATTTCTGGTGGACTGTTCCACCCTCAGGATTCAATGTATGTGTGAAAAAAGGATAACATTCAATACGTTTATTATTATGCTCGTATGGACCAGAACAGTCTACATACTGTGTACGTGAATTGAAAAAAGCGAAATATATAAGGCACTTATAAGAGAGTGTTGAAAAAATCGGTCCCACATGTATATAGCAAATAACAACAATAATAATAATGAGAATAAAAAATATAACAATAATAATAGTGTTTCTATTAACACATATAGTGGGGTAATAATAATAATAATAATGATATTTAAAGGGTACTATGAATGTTGGATTAATGTATACTCGTGGAAAAGGGAGTATATTGAATGGATATGCAGATGCCGATTATGCTGCAGATCGTTTAGATAGGAAATCAGTTAGTAGTTTTTTGATTGAAGTATATGGTAATGTAGTAGGATGGTGAGCAAGAAAGCAGAATGTTGTTGCTCTGAGTTCTATGGAAACAGAGTATACTGCATTATCTGTAACGATTAGTGAGTGTTAAGAGTAGATATTAGAGAATCTCGGTGTGAAGACCAGATATGTCATTTTCGAAGATAATGAGATTGCTATACATATTAGTAAAGCGGTTGAATATGAGAACAAAACACATCGGTATTCGCTATCATTTCATTCGTGATTATATCAAGGAAGGTATTATAGAAGTTAAATCTATTAATACTAAACAGCAACAGGCTGAAGGGTTAACGAGATCATTGCCAAACTTGGCATTTGATCAAATGCGTGATTTAATGGGCTTAGGTGTATAAATATTTTATAATTTGTTATTGTTTATAATAAACGTAAATTATTGCGTGCAGAGTTTGAATGGGGAATGTTAAGTGTAACAAGCTTTGCATACAGTCATAATTTTATGTATTAATAGTGGCATCACTGTTTAGCTTACTACGTTGTAAGTCGTTCGATTATGTTACGTTATATTAAGAGTTTACTTTTTAATGAAGCGTGTGATACAACGTTCCTACCTTTTTCATTCATCAGTGACCACAATTATTTAAATAATTAAAATAAATAATGTATCCTACGAACGTTAAAAGTATAATAATAAACGTTTAAATTTTACATTAAAAACTTAAAAAAAAAATCAATTCAATATAAATTAGCGTACCATAATGTAGACACTTGTATATTTTCATATATGTATATATATATATGTACCTGCGTGTATATATAGATATATATAACTACGTGTATATATATATATATATATATATTAAGAGAGAGTGTTAGGGAGAGAAAAAAGATAAAAGATTTTATTTAAAAACAGTGAACGAGCGCATATATATATATATATGTGTGTGTGTGTGTATACATGTGGAAAAAAGGTAGTTTTATCGAAGGTAGAGTTAGCTGCTAATATATATATATATATATATATATATATATATATATATATATATATATATATATATATATATATATATATGTATATATATATGTATATATATATATATATATATATTGTAACCCAAAAGGAAAAAAGATCGTTGGATCGTCGTATCGATCGAAGGGTGGTCCGTAGGCAATAAATTACTCAAACTATCCGTGTATGTGTGGTCTTTCGTTCGGCACAATTCCGATCGACACCGAATACAACGAGTTCTAATCACTTCTGTAAAAATATAATGCAAAAAATGAACTTTGTAATAATTAAAAAAAAAAAAAAAAAACATTTTAAATAAATTCGCGATAAAAAAATATTGTAAAATTAACATTTTAAAAAAATCTCACGGCCAGTAAAAACGTTTTTCGACTAAAGCGTGAAATATCGACGAAAAAATTAAGATCCACGTGCATACCAACATTCAGACGAACACGCACGCGCGTAACTGGAAAAAATTAATTTATCGACGTCCAAATTATTCGTTAAAAAACCCTTTAAAGCGGAAGTATATCGACTTAATGAAAAAATTGTATCCAGTAACGTAATAATTAAGTAATTGAAAAATAAAATGGCATCTGGTATAGACGAAATATCCGATGGATTCATTAAACAATTGCGTAATTTACCCCCGCGCGTTACTAAATTTAATTACTATGCCGAAGTACAGAAAGTAGGTAAAACAGTTATCCTGTGACGAGGTCGTCCCAAATTTGTCTATATCGCATAGAGTTATGAGGTTATAAGTTTTTCTAGTATTGTATATTTTTAAAATATCTTTTTTTAGTCGCGTGTTTTTATAAAACATTTATTTGATTTATTTATGCTATTCGATTTAATTTAGTTTTATTTACATTTTTTTTCTAATAACGAATTTTAATGGTTATCAAAACAGCAAGCTCGCGTTGTGTTAAAAAATACCTTTATTTGTACGACTTATTCAAAAGGGTCGTTCATAGAGCGAAAAGCCGCTTAACCGTTCAACATAAACGGTTTAATGAGCTGATAAATGCACGAACAGGTGATTTGTTCAAAATGAAGGTTGTTCATCGCTCACGGAGAAAATACAATTGTACGATTTGTTCACGAATGGTACATTGCTAATCCTAAAGTCTTGCTCAGTTTGCTATACTATTTACATAGGTCTGAACTGCGGCGTTAGCATATGCCGATTCTAAGTTGGATACAAAGAACATATGTCGTTAGCAAATGTCGCGCGAGAACATTCCGATAAGATGTAATACAACACCCTACAAGAGGGGCTACTATTTGATACAAATCATCGGACATTGAATCATTTATGCGGACGATAAAAGTTCTTAAATTTAAATAATGAATGAAGCGCAGCATACTCAATTACTTTTTCAAACTTTTTCAAAAGTTGTAAAGATAGCCTCAATCTATGTCATTAATTGTTAAATGATCGGAAGTTCAGAACAAAAGCTGAACTGATAATCCGGAATTATATAATTGTTTTAGTTTTTTATGAGGCAAACCAAAGTAAGGTAACTGATCTGTAGGAAGACACGTCCGTTTCCAGGTTTCTTTAATTTACGAGCCATCATAATTTCCGTTTTTTCTACGTGTTTTTGAAAAATGTCTAATTTCCAGATTCTGATATAACGTCCTTATTGTCTCTGTATCTATTGCTTGTAGATTTCTGTACGATTACGATGGGTCTATGTATGGGGGTGATGAATGTATTGCTTTCTCTTCCGAGAATTATGAAACATTTTCAGCAACACACGCACACACAAGAAAGTGAGAATTGAATGTGTAGGAACGATAAGAGTGAGAATGGGACTCTTAAAAACATATTATACTTCCTGTAATATCTAAGAAAGCAGGTGTAAGTTAATTATTTGAAAACTTTGCCAATGAAAAAAATAAATAAATAAAACAAAAACGGTGATTTGTAACGTGAAAAAATGAAAAAAAAACAAGTTTTCAATGAAGACGTCTCATATAAATTGAAAATTATAAGTACAACTTGTCGCTTTTGATGTTGTAAAGGAAATATATAGAGAAAAATAAATGAAGGGATGGGGATTGTAAATCGTAAGTTTTGACGATAACCGAAAGTGGAAAACAGAATCAACGTGTGATCGCTAAAGAACGTGCTGAAAAAGAAGATGGCGAACCACTTAATATTTTTTTCTTTGTTAGTTAAATCGACGAACGATGATGAAAGTAATTCCGTATATTACTGGAAATTATTCAGAATTAAAAATAATGAATATACACAACAGCCTATAATTTGATATTGCAATACGTAAGTAAAAAAAGATGAGTCTTTAATATGGAAATTAGATGTACTTACTATATGTAGGAAGTCTTGAAGATTTCCTTAACTAATAAACTTTTATCCTGCAGGTGGGAAAATATGAATGTGATTGAATGCTTCAAGAATATAGCATCGAGAACGATGGATGATCACCCGCGCTATGTAAACAGCGAAACGTTACGAGGTACCATATGTGACAGAAGTAGATAAACCTGAATTGGACATCAATCGCACTACTAAATAAGTAAACTGAAGTGTGGTGTCTTTAGATATATTATCATATATTGACCAGCCATTTATCGCTGCCAATGACGGCTAGTAGTTACCCACGGTTTCGCCTGTGTAATTATTTTTTTAATATCATATCGATGTAACAGGTTTATATATTAGTATAGTATACATATACACATGTATGTATGTATATCCGTCCGTTATTTCGGCCACGCCCCTAATGCAATATTATAGTATATGTATATTCTGTCCTATCTGTGTTATCCAATGTGAAATAAAGCTTAAATTAAATCGGAACAGACACAGAAAGACAGACAGACAGACAAACAGACAAAAATTCTTGAAAAATAGATTTTCTGTTTATGCGTGATAAAAATATACAGTGATGATAATAAAAATATATTCGCAAATCGCACACACTTATATTAGTATAGATGTAATTTTAATGATACATTTCCGCTAGTAGCTCTTTATTGTTTAAAAATTATTTCAAAACATACTATATTTATCGTCGGGCGGTTCGACAGAACTGTTTAATTTTTATCGATGATACTTAAATTTTGGCTACTAACTTTAACGAGTGTTAACAATAAAATCATTCTTGTACGTAAATGTAATAAAAAAAAAACCTACTAAGGATCCGTTTTTAACAATGACGAGGCTCATAATATCATTTTTAATACTTCTGTGCGACATTTGTATTTACGGTGGTCATAAAGATCTTATCAGTAGCGAATCCTCCATGCTGCCTGAGAAACACGGGAAAAGTGGAGTATTAGTTCACTTTTTTAAAAAAAAAAAAAAATAATAAAACAAATCAAGGATAATAATTCTTCTATACCAGATAGATAATGGCGCGATCTTTTGGCGAGGATTTTTTTCCAATTATCAGGAAATTACGGAAGATAGCGCTGTTACGCTCCGTTGTGAAAGATTGGTAGCTGTGAATCAAATCTGCTAGTTTTGTACCGGTTTGAGGAAACAATCCCTGATGTATGTGTTTGAGGACATGTATCCATCGTTACATATATACGGCTATCACGTTTACTCCACATGGAAATTTACGCAGGTTATTAGAGTAGACTGTTTCCTGTTGGTGTATCGTAAACAGATACAGCGCATGGAGACTACCCATGTAAGTAAGGAAGTGGTCGACCAAGTCAGTAATTAAGTAATATGCGAGCGGTTTTTTTTCACGTAGCGTTATTGTTATTTCTTGCATTTGTTAATTGTTCTTTCGGTTTGGTGAATCATGGTACCTCTTTTTTTTTTAATAATCAGGGTATTGTGTCCGTTGACCATGTTTTTTTTTTTAAATATATTTTTATATATATGCACTTCTAACAAAAGATTGAATTTCATATGAGTGTAACAGTGTAATAGAGTATAATTTAAAACCACTTTGAAGTATGTCTGCTACAGAGTTTACAAGAGAATAATCTGCATTTTATGATTCAGTCATCATCGAATAAAACTACGATACAAACGAATACCAAAAATGTATTTCGTTATTACTATTTTAAGTTATTTCGTAGACAATTTTTGAATATAATTTCTTTAATTTAATCGACATATAATATTGACAATTTGATTTATTAAACCAGGTTACCCTATTATAGTAGGCGAATACGAATTGTTTGTTTTCGATTTCATATAATATTTGCGTTAATTTTGTAAACGTGTGTGTGTGTGTGTGTGTGTGTATAAGGGAAAGGTGTACCGGAAACAAATTGTAACGAACCACGCTTCGTCATCGATACCGAATCTACGTCATAAATATTTCTTTGACAAAAAAATTTAACGATTATGACTACAGTTACATAAATTGATTTTGAATTTCACATCAAATTACTACGTATGTGCTAAGTCCATTTTGCTCTATTAATAGCTATTTTACTCAGAATCAATTCGGTTAATAATAAATTAATTGTTACATCCGAAGAACAATATCAACCGTTTTAGTTACGCATTATTAATTATATTTCGGGAAAATTACACGTTTTAGTTTATAAATTAAAGAAAATTACCGGCGGAGACGAAAATATGAAGTAATATTTCGCGAATAATATTGCTTTTTAGATGACGAGATAATTTTTAATGTCTTATATAAATATTTTAAAACCCGTTTAATGTCAACCAAATATATACTAAAAGTTTATGTACCATATAGAGGACATTGTAACTGAAATGGTTGAAGTTACGAAAACCAATAATGCTCTTGGATGTTATCCCGGAATAGGATATCTTCGCTTAATCCATCAATATAATGTTGCTATGTGTTTTTTTTTTTTTATCGTTCCACAAATGACAGTAGTTTCATAATAATATTTATATAGATATATATATATTTACTATATCTACCTATCTTATGGGCGCACCCAGCATAGATCAAGGGGGCAATTGCTCCCTCCCTTGAAAATGGAGATACAACTTTTTTTTCTTATCGGTTATCATTCTGCCTTCCGCACAATTTACTATGGTTTTTAGTTTGTGTTCTGAACTCGCAATAATACATTTTGTAATTCGTCATTGATTGTGGGTTAATATTGTATATTGAGTTGTTATTTTTTATATACCTCTTAATTTAAATCTTCTGTTCAGCATTTTGAATAAGTAAGTATTATTTGCCTAGTATTTACTTAAGAATTAATATGAAACCACATGGTCAGATAATTAAACGTGTTAGCATACCTGTGTTTCTTTAAACTATTAAGTTGCTGTAATTTTGGTTTGTGCATTTCTGCTAACTTTAATTAGATTAATATGTATTATTTTAGAATTTCAGCGATAATATTTTAAAAATGGATCCCCGAAAATATTGTTTTGACGTCAAAAAACTTATTGAAAATATCCTATCATTTTTCTACCTTCATTTTCCGCATCTTCAGCAACTTCTGAAACAGCTTTAGAAGCGACATTCACATTTCACGCATTTCAGAAGACAGTAATATACATTTACTCCGGACGATTTAGAAGGGAATATAAATAAATTACTGTCCACTCTTTCTGGGATTGTTTTCTGTGTTACTCACGATCGCTCTTAGTGGAAAATAGAAACAGATAATTTCATTTCGGAGTCGAATGTTAATGGATCATATAAACAATTCTACATAAAAAATATACACATCACCGAAAATTCGTAATATTTCAATCGGTATTTGTGGAAATATTTAAAAAAAGGAAATTATTGCCGAAATTAAGGAATCAGTTATTATTCGATCTTAACTAATGAAACAGCTGATATTTTAGGAGCTGAACCGCTTTCCCTAGGGGCTGAATTCTAAATCACAAATACTGAGAGAAGAATTTTTAGGTTTTGTCCAACTAAATTATCGGAGTATAGTAAACGTAGCCTATTCGATGATAACAAAGCGTGAGGAATTTAGATACAAATGCATTTATTGGACAAAGCTGCGATGGATGTTCGGTTACGGTTGACAGGGAAGGAGGAGTTCAAAAAATAATCAGTCGTATGTACCCTAATTTATTCGTGCCTTGTTCCTCAGGTAAATTAGATGTTATTATTAATGATTCGAATAAATTAGAATAGGAACAATAAAATAAGTCGCTTAATTTTTTAAGGAAAGTTCAGTATCAAGATGTTTAGTGTCAAATATTCCTCTACCGTGTGAAACAAGATGGACTGAGAAATACAAAAGTGTTCATTTATTTAAAGAACATTTTTCTGAAATACTTGAAAAACTCAAATATTCATCGATTAATGGCAATAATTGACCTCAAACTATTATCAAAATGCATCGTACCACCAACATTTATTGTTTCTTTATTCATAACCGTACAATATTCATTTATATTCGAACCAGTTTCAACTGCGCTTTAAGCTATTCAATTACATATTGAAAAATCTCACGAGTGGATCTCAGTAACACATTAATATGGTCTAGATAACATCGTGAAATTCTAACGTAGAAATAACAGAAACGTGTAAATCGATGTTATTTAAAAATTTTACATATCGTTTTACGCCAACAAAATACTGTAATTGTTTAACAAACGAAGAGTATTTTCGATGTAATATTTGTAATCCGTATCTGGATTCATTAATCGATTCGTTAAAATTGCAGGTTTTTGTATGATAATGCAAGAGTTACTTGAATCCATAAAAAAAAAATGCATCGAAGGATCAGTTTTTTAAAAACAATAAATAAGGATTGAAAATCTCATTTATAAAGCTGGAAGTTGGTGCGGCTTTTAGAAGATTACTCCTCCAATACCTACTTCAAACATTGAAGAATTGACGATCGATTAAGACGAGTATATACAGACAAAGAATAGACAAACAGTTCTTAACTGAGGTTATCGATGTGTTTTCATAACAACCGAGAAGTCTGCAGTTTCTGTTTAAAAAAATTCGAACGTTTTTTGAAACATTTCTTATTCGGTCCGGTATATTTTTAAGTTGTACACCGCAATTTCGCATGCTGTTAGTGTCGATAAATTTGTAAAATCAACGTAACATCAGTAACGCGTACGATGAAAAAAAAGTCCAGTTGAAATAATTCCAAAGTTGCCTAATGCGAAGAAGATTAATTGAAAAACTATCTCTAATTCCCATTTTTTTTCCTTTCGGGTTTCCATTGATAAGTGTATGTTTTAAGTACATATTTTTTTAAGTACGGAAAATTAAGTACACGGAATTTATAAAGTTCTGTATAAATAAACACATATATAATATTATAAACATCTGATCGACAATAATTTTAAGTTTAATTTTAATTCTTAACTATTCTGAATTCGGTATTTATTTCGTATATATATATATGTAACTTAAATACACACACGCACGCATATTTTTACATAGATAACAGATGTTATTTATTTTCATATACGTAAAGGATTCAGTCCGTTTTCTCTCTCTTGCACACATTCGTATAGATGATTTTTTTTTTCAAATAATTTAAATATCTTAACGTTAACCGAAACATCCATCTATTCGTTATAAAAAAAAAAACAAAAAGAAATTGTTGTAGCTTAACGATGATACACGCAATTGGCTCTTCCGACATTTTTCGGCCAATCGCAGGTCATCATTTTTTGATTCCAAGCTGTTCCTGTACGACATCGGAACACCATCTTTTTACCGTGAACGCATCTGTAATACTGTAATAAACGTATAAAATGGTAAGAAATATTTTTGTGATTGTTATAATTTTGCTTTTTTAATGACATCGTATCTTTAGTCGCTACAACAGAAGCGCAATGAGTTGGTTTTTTTTTCCGAGGAAGTTGTAAAAACTATCAACAAAATAGCTCTTCGACTAATTATAGGGGTATTTCGCACCATTCCAGTTGAGGGCCTACATGTAGAAGTGTCAGAGTGTCCTCCAGACATTCGGCAAACTTGGCGAACTTTCACGCTCAATGCGCTGCCTCAAACATCGTTCTTGCGCTCATATTTCCATCTACTTTTCGAACTAAAATTTAACCAGCGGAAACAATCTCTTCACATTACCAGCGAATACTGACAATTGCTAATATAATTTTTCCACAATTAATCTCCCATACAGTCGCGGTAATTCCATCGTAGAATCAGAATCCAATTGAATGTCGACCTGCTAAATCATGACAGAAATGAAAGTCATGTCTCTGTTGAAGCCAAACGAAAGATATCTTCGTAGGGCTTCAACTCAGAGGTCTTATTCACTGATGCATCGGTTCTTAACTTACGACTCAGTTATTACACGGTATTCACTACCTGAAACATTCTCAATTTTATCTGCTGAGCTCCTGGCAATATACCTTAGCAGTCCAGTATATTACAGGTCAGGAGAATATCAACGAAGTACTGATTTGCTCAGATTCGGTTGCGGCACTAAAAGCTATCTCCGATTGTCACAATGAGAAATAACACCCTATTGCTAAGGAAATAGTCAAGTTTCAAAAATATTGCCAAATAACGTTCCTCTAGATTCCCGATCACTCAGGCATTCTTGGAAATGATTTGGCCGACAGAGCAGCCAAAGGAGCCGCTACGTTCCGTCCTGTTCTTGACATTTCAACACCTACTGCAGATTTTACCCGCTACTTGAAGAAAGCCCTCAGCTGTTCCAACCATAAATAAACTTTGACAAATTAAATGTTCGACCTTAAAATACGCTCTACGTCGAGACGAAATAGTTATCAGCCGACTTCGACTCGGCCATACTCAATTAACGCATGGTCACCTTTTGCAGCAGAAATCGGCTCCCATATATAATATATGTAATGTTAATATTTCAGTTAATCATATCCTTACAGAATGCCCTCTATTTAATCCTATTAGATCTGCGCACTAAACTGTCCATCCTCTTTAACTGAAATATTAACTGACGAGCCATTATCCAAATTAATTACATTCCTTCATCATTCCAGTTTATATAATTTCATATAAAATGTGGTAACCAAAATTTATATTTATCCGTGCCCCTATAGTTATTAGTAGCTGTTCGTGGTACGTAAATTTAAGAAAAAATTGTTTGGATTTCTTCTTCTTCTATCTTCATTTTGTCTAAGTGTCCGTTTTATACAAACCAGCTTATTCTTGTATTCTTGATTTTTATCAAACATTTTTTTTTGGATAATCTTCCTTACTCCATCCTTTTAAGATGACCACAAAATCCGACGGTTATTCTTTTACGCATATGTTATTTTTCGGACTATTTCATATACTTCTTTATTGGTTCTTAATTTCAATGTACCATTTTCATATGTTGGTCCGAGGATTTTCCTGATTATCCTTCTTTTCGATCGTATTAATATACTAAATTCATTGTAAGATATGCTGACGCGTAAAGACATTCTGGCTTAATCACTGTATTATAATGTCTTATTTTCGTGTGACACCGATTTCTTGTTGTACAAATTTTTCGTTAACCGAAATGCTGTTTCCATTTTTCTCGCTCGTTCTATAATGGTTTCCTTTTCCGACCAATTTGGTTGTATCATTTCTCCCACATACTTAAATTTTATGACTCTTCGAATTTTCCCGGATTTCGTTTTTATATATTTCGAAACATTTCTGATATTATTTATATATATATATATATATATATATATATATACAATATATATATAATATATATACATATAATATATATATATATTGTGCCGACAGTTCCCTGTCACAAACTATATCGATCGTAAAACGGAAAGAATGAAGGCAAGAGGAAAACAGATTGGAGTGGAATAGTGGAATAGGAATGAAAATGTATAATTAATCATACAATTCCAACGAATTGCATAATTTGGGTCTTCAAGAAGAAAACTGTTCATTTAGCTTTTTATTCTTTTTCCCTGGAAGTACATAAGAATTCCCTGAAAATAGCTCAGCCCGCTGGAGTAATTTGTAGCGCATCGCGGCACCGATTCTTCCTTTTCAGTCGTCTGTTAGATCTGGCTGAAAAATCGAAAGCGAACATTCCGTGTACCAGCGGATTTTGGTTGAACTGAAATTTCTTATAAAACCTTCGATATCGTCCCATATAGATATCACATTTACATATGAACGTTCAAGCGCGCATGCAGTGTGTCGTTCGATACTTAATAAGGCGCAGATACCATTGTACGTACAGTTATGGACCGCTGTTGTATTCTACGAAGGTTACTTCGGCTCGTCGTGCCAACATAATTCTAATCCATATTTCCATATTGGAGCGATAATCGATAAATAGACAATCCGCTTTACGGCCGGGTTTAAAAATAATTTTCACCCTAACAACAACCATATCTTATAGATCTGGCCATATTTTCAACATGATCGTACCACGTTAAACGTTTATCGAACTGAATCTACTTGTGAAATTTGAGCGAGTTACAATCAAGTGTGGATTTGGACACTTTACCCGCTTGTTGGTGAATAAAATGTGTAGACATTTATTAACGTTAAAATTTCATGTACTGTCTAGAACACCTGGACGACGCACCGGACTGCACGCAGGTACATTGAATCTCTCGAGTTATAGCGCTGGAGACGAAAATAAATAAAAAATTGTTTCGCAAAATTTTATCAATATACCGAGAAAACGGTTTAATTTTATTATATCGGCAAATCTTTGTTTAAAGCGCTATCTATAGGAAATATTCGAACTAATATAAGCAAAGTTTTCTCCTTCTTCTGTAGATGACGGTATCGGTTTATAATTATATTACGAACAAACTTTTAAAGGAGATAATTAATTAATTATGGTGCCAAGTGACGATAAGAGTCGTGTTTTCACGCGTTTCATTATATACCGAAAAAACCGTGTATTGTAAATGTAATGTAATAAAACTCGGTATTTAATTGTTCGTACATACGCTCGCCCGTGTGTGCATTATTATTATTATTGCGTAATTATTATGGTCGTATATAAATAATTGAACGGCTGACGTTATCACGAGATGGATTTATCAACTCGTCTCACGAAAAACCGCAACAACATCTACAGTACGCTACACAACTGAACAGCTATCGTTAAATCATAACAACACCGGTAACACAAACAACAGGTAACAATAACGACGACCCGATCGCAAGTAAAGCAGACACGATGGTAAGTGAAAATTATTCCAGTACTAAACGCAGTAATGACCAACACCAATACACATCCAAACGCAAACGCTAAAAAACAAATATTTCTTACGCAAACCAAGCGGCTACAAAAACCCCCGAATATATTTTAAACAAAAATTCCGCAATCGTATCCAACACCCTAGACGGTGTAAAGCAGTTAACGTATGTCGAAACAATTAAACTCTTCCAATACCATAGCAGCCTTCAGATTAACGAATAATCGTTTTTGTATATTTCTAACAAACGGAGGACAAACTTCACTCCAAAAACGTAATTATTTAATAATGAACAACAAGAAAGCGGAAATTAGGAAACTGATAAACCCATCCAAACGAATCTTAATATCAAGCCCAAGTATTCTAAATTCAGTAATACTTCAAATTTTGAACATTCAATTAACATCGGGAATCAGTTTCCATCAAAACAAATTCTCGCACATTCTCAGCAACCGTAGATAGTTTTATATAAATCCAAATGACCTAGAAGAGACCTAATGTAGAATATTACTTTCGAGCGAATGAACATTCTGTTATAAATAACCCATACACCAGAAACGGAATGCAACATTGAAATGGAAACGTAACTATGGAAATATCATTGATTATCTCGCACAAGAAACATTAAACGAAGAAAATAAGATTTTAAAACGACAAATATAGAAAAAATCCTCAGAGACAGGCGTATATGAAAATAAAAATGACTTTCCAACAATTAAAGAAGAAAATGACTTGAAAAGGCCAAACGTGAAATAAACAATAAATCACCTATAGCAGTCAATACAACCATAAAACCAAATAAAGAAAAAACCCAAAAACGCCATATCAACCTGACAGTTAAACAAATCAACAGATAATGAATTAGATCCCATACAAAACAAAAAGCGAAAAATCTATAAAGAAAACAAAAATTAAAATTTATTAGACCAAGACGAAAAGGTAAATGATTACTATGACCAATTAAATGCAAATAGTGAAAAAATATAAAATCTTTATTAACTTAACAAATCAATCTTTCGATCAAACAGTAACATTTTTTAAAGATATGTATTTTATGGTCGATCGTGTGATAAATTGATAAAAGTTACAGTCTGAAGTCTAAAATTCTAATATCTAAGTAGTCCTTCATCAATGGTGCCATATAAACTATCATATTCACATTTACCACCGAGACGGCAGTTAAATAAGTGAGCATGATCCTGTAGTTCTCCGCAGGTACATTTGTCACAATCTGTCATGCCCCATTTCTTCAAGTTTTGTTTAGTGCAAGTTAATCTGTTCAGTGTTTTCCAGAGGCTGTATTTTAAAAGATTCCCGCTTGGGAGTGACTCATTCTTCATTCTTCCTTCCTCCCTTCTATTCCACATCTGGTGTCTTTCTAATTCGGCAGTGTTTTCCAGTTCTGGAACAGTTCTTAAGAAACTGTGTCTGGACTAGAATCGTGAATCTATTAATACGTTATAGTTATGTAGAAGATGTCGACTATCATTTAGTACTTTGCTTTTTTCTTTCTTGGCAGCCACTTCTCTCGTTATATCCGGAGGAGCTATGTCATTGAGCTCAGGGGGCGCGGGATGAGCCTCCACGTTGGCGCCTCTGGAAACGGTAGATGTAATATTAACATGAATAAATATTCGAGCTGTACTACCGGCCAATCATCCCAATCCCGGTCCATCAAAAGATATGTATAACGAACCGTTTAATATAACCAATTTTCTGGACCGATATGGAATTGAACCAAAGAAACTAAGGACCATAATTACAGATTTACACAAAGAGAACAAAAATGAACAACTAGGCTTAAAGTATAATAATATATTGACCAACCCAAATGTATCTTTTGAAAAACCAAACACACAAAACACAAAACAACTCCTTGAACCATGTAAAGAACTCATCCATAAAAATAGGCAAAATTACCCAATATCATTCAGTATCTTACATGTATTGATATGTTAAAGAGCTCTCATCAACAATTGGAAATAATGGAGCAGTTCTCTCCCAACATTGAACATATTGGAAGAATGTTAACCGATATTAAACCACTTCTATCTAATAATCATCTGAAAACCAGAATAAGCAACTTGATTTAAAAAATTAACCAAAAGAACGAAGATATTAATGATCAACCACTGTAAAATAAACAAGAATCTCTACAAACAAAATTAATGATAAATAAAATAATATCCTGGAACTTAACATGCTTAAAAACAAACTCCCACAACTAGAAATATTAATTACACGAAATAATTCAATACCAGTTTGTCTACAGGAAATTAAAACCCACGGACTCGGTAAACTTAAAACAATATAAAATGAACAGATTACACCAATGGATCTGTAGCTTGCCGAGGTGTTCTTTTAGCAATATCAAAGTAGTTCTTTTCTGAGTAAGTGAAACTAAATATCAGTGTTGAAAATGTTACGGCTTCTGTCCACGTCTCCTAACAATAACTCTGCGTTCACACATACATGCACAAAAATGACGAAATCACCCTACAAAATTTACTCAAATTTTTCCGTAAACTACCAAAACCTTCTAATAGTGACTGGCGATTTTAATGCACATAATAGTATACGGGGATCCAAATATACCGACTCCAGGGACAAATTAACCGAAGTCGTCATAAACCAAACAAACAGGTAGTCCAACCCACTTCAACAATAATGGCAGTGAATCAGAAATTGATCTAAACATCTGCAGTCCAAGCATTCTCCATTACACGCATCGGAAAACAGACTCAGATCTGTTTGCCAGTGATCATTTCCAAGGAAATTATAAGAGCTAAATTTTGAACAGAGTTGACTTTTTTTAGTGTAGAACAGGTTGCACTATCATTACTGGTGTAGTTTAATCTGCTTAGCATATAGCATTTGTATAACTGTATTAATGTTTTTCGTTCAGATTCCAACGATGGATTATTTAGCGTTCTGAGCATATTTATTTTTTGGAAACATCTTATTTTTAGTTTGTTTATTTGTTCTTTCCAGTTAAGGTTTTTTCGGGTCCAATGTTAGTCCTAGTATCTGAAGCGAATTTGAATTTTCTATTTGTATTTTAAGTTTGGTATAATTGTATTTCGTTTTTTTTTTCTGAATGTTATGTGCTTAGTTTTTGATGTGGAGAAAGTAAATCCTTGAGATTTGGCCCAATTATTTAAGTCATTTATTGAATTTTGTAATAAAAGTTCCACAAATTTTGAGTCTCGGTTTGAGTAGTATATTGATAGATCGTCAGTGTGGATGCAATAGCTTACTGGAGATGGCATATGTTGTTTAATATTAGTCATGGCTATAATGAATAGCGTAGGGCTAATTACGGATCCCTTAGGGGTACCATTTTCTTGAATTTTTATATATAATAAAATAGAATTTATCTTTACTTGAAATTTCGGTGGTGTAAAATATTGCGAATAAAAATCGGTAAATTTCCTCGAAATCCCCACTGATATAAAGCGAGAAGAATTTTTTGTTTCCAGAATTTATCTAAAGCCTTTCCTAAGTCAAAAACAGTTGTAATTTTATTTTCTATTAAATTATTTTATATATCCGTTGTAAGTTTAACTAATAGATCCTGAGCGCTTCTTTGTTTCCTGAAACCGAACTGTAGTGGATCCAAGAGTTCTAAGCTTTCTAACTGCCATAGCAATCTATTATTAACAATTCTTTCGAGTAACTTGCATGATGTGTTTGTGAGAGAAATCGGTCTGTAGCTAGCTGGATCTAATACATTTCTGTTTTTTTTTTGTACCGAAATAAGATGGGCTTTTCTCCACACCTATGGAACCAATCGAGTTTGTTATATGCAAAATGGATTCTTTATAGGATTAATTAAGTTGTTTCATCATGGAAATGTGGATTCCATCTGGACCGGAGGCTGAGGGCCGTATTGTCCTTTAGGGTGGTATTTAACTCATCTTTAGTTATGGTAACGTTATAGTTGGGTTAGTTTTTGATATGAAATCGAGGACATTAATATTCTATTTCTTCGTGCTTTCTAAATTTGTCAGGATAGTCGTGATTAGATGATACTTGGTAGAAGTGGTCAGGCTAGAAAGTTTGTTATTTCTATTTTATCATATGTAATATGTCGACCTGCTTTTACTGCTGTAATTGGTTCGATTGCATATTTATTCGCGATTTTTCGTTTCTATAATTTCTTAGAAGGTGTAGACACGTTTTTATCGTTTTAACAAAGTCTTGTCAGTGATCGCTTTTTGCTTCGCGTATTTTTATCCGGGCTGATGACCCAGCTTTTTTTAATTTGAATAAGTTTTCAATTGTTGGTTGACTTCTGTATTTTGGTATGATTTTATTCTTTTCTTTGTAGAGTGATGTATAAACTTATTTGGCACTAGAATTATATATAACAAATATCAGAAGGATAACAAAGGCACAAACAGCTCAGCAAAGATTAATGTTAAATATAAGACGATCTGGACTAGTGGAGTAGCCAAACTGAAGTGCATCTGGGTGGAGCATATAACCAGAGGGAAGGATAATAAAACGAGTTTTAGATTCCCGGAGTTGAGTAGGAAAAGAAACATTGGCAGACCGCCAACTTGTTGATATTGTACAGATAGCGAAAAAGAACTGGATTTACAAAAAGGATATATATATATATATAAGAGAACTGCTAATTATAAAAGTTTGTCTGGAGCTTTAAACTCGAAGACATTAAACTACGATGTACCTTCGTTAACGAGGGCATAAACCAAACTTGTGATTATTACAACGCAATCTACAAAACTACTGGCACACCACATTAAAACGTTTTCAAAATGAATAAATGTTTACGCTTAGCTACATGGAACATCAATGGAATGACGCATAAACAGCGTGAAATTGAATCATTCCTAATAAGCAATAAAATAGATATACTGTTGATTTCTGAAACCCATTTTACTAACAAAAGTTATGTTAAAATATCACGACACACTATCTATGATACTCAGCATCCGGATGGTACTGCACACGGAGGGACTGCGATCATTATAAAAAAGGATTTAAAACACCAGGAAATGGGCAAATTTGCTACAGCATACTTGCAGGCCAAAATACAATCTTACTGTGGTCCTATCTCAGCTTCTTCCGTTTATTGCCCTCCTAGGCATATTATAACGGAAGAGCAGTTCAATGAATACTTCATAACCCTCGGTAAAAAATTTATTTCAGGAGAAGATTTTAATGCTACGCATAAAATGTGGGGTTCACGATTGAATAACCCAAGAGGAGACCAGCTGCATAAATGTATACAAATGAACAATTATAACAGTTTGTCAGGCGGAAAACCTATTTATTAGCCTACTGACACAATAAGATTCCAGATTTGCTTGACTTTTTTATGTGTAATAGGATCAACGCAAATCACCTGCTTATTGAATCGTGCCTGGGTGGTGTTTCTAACCACTCTCCAGTAATTATGAATTTTAGCTGTGCTGCCATTTATGCTGAGCAAAACCAGTAATGTGCAATAGATCACCTGAATGGGAAATATATCAACATTTAGTTGAAAATAAGATTAATTTAAATATTTCACTAAAATCTAAAAATGATATTGAAGCAGCGGTAGAAAATTTCACCAGATGTGTCCAGCAGTCTGCATATTTAGCAACAATACCTAAGAAACAAAATAAAGTCTTACAAATTAAAGGTCATCCAGTAAAGGATATGATACAGAAAAAAAGGAAATTAAGACGTATATGGCAGAACTCCAGAAACCCCAATGACAAAACTGCATTTAATAAGGCATCTAAAGAACTAAGAAGCAAGATTCTCGAATGGAAGGATAGTACATTTAATAGCTACATATATCCATTAACTCCTGATGATAATACTGATTATTCCCTGTGGAAAGCGGTAAGAACTATTAAAAATAGTCATCAGCCACGACTTGTACCTGTAAAGATCGATAATAAATGGATGAGAACTGATGAGGAAAAAGCAGAAACCATTTGCTAAATACTTATCACAGATATTCAATCCACACAAAAATAATACAGCAAGTGTTGCAGAAAAATAAGTAAAAAATTACCTGCAATCTCCACATCAAATGTCTCTTCCAATAAGATTTATGTCACTTATGGAAGTAAATAATTTTATACAAAAACATTTGAATCTAAAAAGATCTCCGGTGCATGATTTAATTACAGCCATGATGGTCAAGAAATTACCAAAAGTTAGCATATATATTCAATGCAATGCTTCGAGCTACATTCCTATACAGTGGAAATTTGCGAACATAATTGTTATACCTAAACCGGGGAAGCCACTGATTGAGTTGGCTTCGTATAGACCTATAAGTCTGCTTCCTATTTTTTCGAAAATTTTTGAAAAATTACTGTTAAGAAGACTGAAACCTTAGTCGCAAACAATATAATACCTCACTATCAATTTGACTTTAGAGATCAACATAGCACAGTAGAACAATTTTACAGGGTTGTTAATGTTATCCACAGAAGCTTGGAAGAAAAGAAGTTCTGTTCCGCGGTGTTTCTGGACATAGAAAAAGCGTTCGATAAAGTGTGGCACGATGGCCTACTTTATAAAATAAAACGCAAATTACCGGTTCCTTATTACTTATTAATAAAACCTTATCTCTCAGAAAGATACTTTCAGGTTACTGTCAATGAGTCAGTTTCTAACATCTACCCTATTCGATCAGGAGTACCCCAAGGTAGTGTACTTGGGCCGATGATACTTTATCAAATATTCTCTTCGGATTTTCCGCTAAATGTCACAACAACTACAGCTATGTTTGCTGATGACACTGTTATATTATCTGCCGACTATTGAGTTAGCATCAAACCGATTGCAGAGACATCTAAAGGAACTAGAAAAATAGTTCACGTATTGGAAGATTAAAGTCAACGAAACTAAATGTTCGAATCAATTAACGCTCAATGGAGTAGAAATCGCTACCACAGGTAGTGTGAAATACCTTGGTGTGCACTTGGATCATAAATTGACGTGGAGAAAACACATTTATGCAAAAAAAACAACTCAACATAAAATTTAGTAGTATGTATTGGTTAATCGGAAAGACATCCAAGCTTCCAATAGAAAGCAAAGTCTTATTGTATAAGCCGATCCTAAGACCTATATGGTCTTACGGGATAGAACTTTGGAGTTCAGCTAGCAATTCGAGTGAATAGGATATTGCGTTCAATCGTCGGTGCGCCATGGTTCGTGCGCAATGATGATATACGAAAGGATTTGGAAATACCATCAATCAAAGAAGTGATCAGCAGTCATAAGGAACGTTAACCACCTGGCCCATAATTTGATTGTAAACCGGTCCAGATTCGTACGCTTAAAAAGGCGTAATATTATTAACTAGCATATCCTACAACATTGCGCCTAGAGCTTGCGTACCATTTGGAAAATAGTCCAGTCATAAGATAAGGAGCTGTGCCACTGGGACACGCTCCATTAAATACATTTATTTTTAAAAGCTATCCTCGCCGCTTATTGCCTGAAATAGGCAAATTGCGAGCATTAAAAAAAAATTATACAGGGGACCCAGAGAAGACGGACGGTTTTGTTGGTTGAATAGCGTAGTTGGTAACACTGCCACAACGCAAACCGTGTGCTCCAAAGTGCACATACGAGAGATTCGTTTTTGTCTGGGTTATTATGGCATCCTATAACGAGCAGGACTGCACATTATGGGTGGAACGTTATTTTCGATGTGAATCGTTCACGACAGTACAAGCAGAGTTTCTAAAAGAATTCAAAGTTACGCGGTGTAAATCTGTACCATATCGCAATTCAATTTTATGGTGGGTTGAAAACATTCGAGAGACACGTTCTTGGACGGAAAAAAGAAACGGTTTACCCCCATAAACATCGATCGACTTTGACCAGCGATCATTCAAAGTCCCAGTCTGCTCGTCGTCATGCTGCTTTCTAAACCTGTCGAGAGAATCTGTTCGTGGTATTCTCGTGTTCTTATTTTTAATTGAACTTTTATTGACAAATTTTGGTCGAGTATTTTTTGAGTTATTCAAAAAACCAGACCGTCCGTTTGATTACCTTATACTTAAAGACGAAATTGCATCCGTTTAAAAGATTCTCTCCTGATTACATTTATTATTATTATTATTATACAGTGTTTAATCGTGTAATTTACCTTGGCGCAATCTTCGTGCGGTATATATTCGTTATCGGTTGAGCATTTTGTCGTATTGTTGTTATCGTTATCGTCATTTTCATCATAAGTTTCGTTATTCGTTTCGATATTACCATCGGCTGAAGACGACGTAATATCGTCGACAGATTTGACAGTTGTCGCGGTCGTATACAGGCCGTTATTATTAGAGAAGGTAATTCCGCTTGTTGTAGAAGGCGTTACACGATTCACCGTCGAATACGAACCGTCCGGTGTAGTACTGGCAGGTCTTGCCCATTCTGGCTATAATAAAAACCTACTATTACGCTCGTATATTATTACGTAATTCAGATCGTATAACGAAATCGTAAACGTACAAATCTAATTATAGTAGAAAAAGGTAACGTTATTGTTAACCCTTTCAATTTCAGTGTCCATTATGCGGTACATAAACTAGTGGCGGCTTGTATATAAAGGTGGCATCTGAAATATTCGGAACAGCGTAAAAATTGATGATGTAATAAGAATAGTTAAATCTACAAATTATCTTATAGGAATAAAACAAAATAAGTAAATTTTAATAATATTTTTTGTAGAATATATTATAAAAAGCAAAAAAGTCTAAAAAAAGTACTTTGAAATGTTGCACTTAATTACGTTGCATGGTTGCACAGCCATCGGAAATATTCGGAACAGCGTAAAAATTGGTGATGTAATAAAATAGTTAAATATACTAATTAACTTATAGGATTAAACCGAATAAGTGAATTTCAATAATATTCTTCGTAGAATATATTATAAAAAGTAAAAATGTCTAAAAAAAACATCCGTGCCTGTGAGCACAGGGAAAAAGTGAAACTTAAAGACATTTTAACAAAATTCTCGATAGGGAGTTTTTTTTTGTAATTTTTACGCGTATGTATATATAAATACACGCACACACACATATATATATGTTATATATGTATGTATACGTATATATGTATCCGTCTGTTATTTTCGCTCGCTCGCTCGCTCGTTTTGCGGGTTAACTCCCCATATAAACTGCGCCAATAGAAGATTCATTTCAAGAAGTACTTTGAAATGTCTAGTTACAACGGTCGGTGGTTGCACACTCGATGCAACCTGAAAATGACATTAAAAATTCAGATACATATGGTGATTTTGCGCCTAATGATGCGTATAGAGTTTACATAGGGCTGTATTGGCGAATATCGTTTTTGCAACCAAAGTCCTTGATGTACACACATACTTAATGCAGTAGAATAAGTTTTTCTCGTTGTGTTACGTTGCGTGCGCATACTACCGATTAACAAACGAACTAGTCATATTTTCTTTCCGAGATTAGTTTTTTCTTCATCGAATTTCTATCGGTGTTTCTTTTAGTGTGTACATTTCCTTGTGTGAATTGTTTCATTGTCTCTCAAGTTTATGTTGTTAAATATTCTGATTACGACTATAAACCTTCTAGATATTATGTCAGTTCCTTCACGAGACTATTAGTATCACACGGCGTCATTATCATAATATTGCAATGTTATATCATAAAGAGGTCCTCGTTAAGTTGATTATATTCCAAATCAAAGTAGCCGTCATCAATTAAACTACGTTGAAAATTCAGAGTGTAACATTTTTACGCAAAATATTAATAAATTTTATTTATGTTGTTCATATTATTACCGACCGATGTTAATATACGTAGAATTTTTTCCTTACTGCAGCTTATACGACAATTGATCGTTTCATTTTCGGAGAATTGTTTTTTGTGAAAAAATAAGAATACTTAACTATTACAGTAGCGTTTTTATCAAATTGTTTCAAAATTTTTTATACTTTTCTAAATGAACAAATTTTATACCTCATCATGTGTAAATAAATTTTTAATATACGAGGTGTGTTCAAAAAGTAACGAGAATTTTTAAATTTCGCGGGTTTGGAGAGTCCTACTGTATAAATTTTTTTTTATTTTGTAGGTACACATGCCCCTGAAGTACAATAAAATTTTCAGCAATATTCATTGGTTACTTTTTAAGTGGCAGCCGCTAACGTTAGACGTGTTTTTCGAGCGCGGCAATTTTCATTTGTAAAAAAAAATGGATCAAAGAATTTGTATTCAATTTTGGGTAAAAAATGAAATAAAGTGTAGTGAAGTTTGTAAAATGTTAACAAAGGCATATGGTGAGTCTGCTATGAGTAAAGCAAGGATTTACGAGTGGTATAAGCGTTTCCAAGATGGCCGCGAAAACGTTGAAGATGACGAACGACCCGGACGCCCAAGCACATCAACAACCGGTGAAAACGTTAAAAAAGTGAAAGAAATGGTTATGAACGATCGCCGAATCACAATCAGAGAAGTCGTCGATGATGCTGACATATCAGTTGGCTCATGCCATGAAATTTTTTCGGATGTTTTGGGTATGAAACGTGTGGCAGCAAAATTCGTTCCAAAATTGTTGAATTTCGAACAAAAACAACGGCGAATGGAAGTTGCTCAGGAGTCACTAAATGAAGTTAATAACGATGCAGAACTACTAAAACGTGTTATAACAGGTGACGAAACATGGGTTTACGGATATGATGTCGAAACTAAGGCTCAATCGTCCCAGTGGAGGCATTCTGGATCGCCAAGACCGAAAAAGGCTCGACAAGTGCGGTCAAATGTGAAGGTTATGCTCACTGTGTTCTTCGATTTTAATGGCATAGTGCATCATGAATTCTTGCCACAAGGTCAAACAATCAATAAGGAGTACTACCTACAAGTTCAACGCCGTTTGCGTGAAGCAATCCGAAAAAAACGCCTGGATTTGTGGCAAAACAATTCATGGCTTTTGCACCACGATAATGCACCTGCTCACACTTCATTGCTTGTTCATGAATTTTTGGACAAAAACAAAACTGTAACGATGCCTCAGCCTCCATATTCGCCAGATATGGCACCATGTGACTTTTTTCTATTTCCAAAAATAAAGAGAACATTAAAAGGCCGTCGTTTTACAAGCATAGGTGATATTAAAAGCGAATCGCTGAAAGAGCTAAAAGCTATTACAAAGATCGAGTTTCAAAAATGTTTCGAGGATTGGAAAAAGCGTTGGCACAAGTGTATTATATCCGAGGGGAATTACTTTGAAGGGGACAAAATAGATATTGATGAATGAATAAATATTTTTTTCATAAAACAAAAATTCTCGTTATTTTTTGAACACACCTCGTATTTCGGTTTATACAATTTTGTATTTTGGGATTGATAACGTAACTTAATAATTGTTAGTTTTTCTGATTACGGTTTTAAAAGGTTCTTGTATTTCTATTATCTCTATTACACTATGTTAGCTTCGACGTTATTAATGTTACTTTGTGATGTTGTGTGAAACAAAAAAATTTTTTTACGCGTTTATGTTGGGGAGGACCACCAGATTGTTTTAACCACGAGCCGCCATTAACATAAACTTTTAACGTTAAAAAAAATTGTCTACTTTTATAATAAGAACCATTCGGTTGATATAGAATGTTTCAAATTCTAAAACTATTTATATAATAACACGCGTTAGAAATTATCTAATCGTTTAAAAATCAGTATTATAGATGAAATATTATTTTTTGTATTTTCACATTCTCGAGTTATTTTCTTTAATTATTTTATAAAATTGTGTATAATTTTCTGAGAAAAAAAATAGATAATACGCGACTGAAAGGGTTAATAGTAAAATTGTTAAGCATTAATCGAAATAAAACTGCGTATATTAAAACGTAATTAATTTTTTTCTTTTAAATTACGAAACAACTTATCTGTGTGGTACGTATGTTAGATCGTTGTCAACGGATCATGTGTTTCTATATAATCTTTTGTAAAAGTCGACTTCAAAATCGTTAAATCGTTCCTACTTTATATTATACATATATCATTTATTATTTCTTCATTCAGACCTATTTTATTAATTCGCGTCCCTTTCACAATCTCTTCACATATATGTTATATAATCTTTAGAAGACATCCTTGTCTTGCCCAATTGCTAGATTTGCCTTTCGAATATTTCATTCCGATTTTCACATTTGCTCTCTGGTCCCAATATAAGTTCTTCATTACTTTTATATCTTTATCGTCTATATTGCATTTCCATAGGATTTCAATAATTTTATCATAGTTAACACTATCGAACGCTTTTTCGCAATCGATAAAGCGCATTTGTATTTAGCGTTCCTTGAACGATGAACTTGAAAAAGGATTCCCGTTTCGGGTTTCTTTTTAAGTTAAAAAATTTAATTTGACACGTTAGAGCAATGGTCCGGTATTCGGAGCACATTTGCGAACATCATTTCTTTGACATTAGCGCAAAATTTTTACTTATAAAATCTCCAGCGCGTCTTCATCGTATATTTTGTTAACGATCCCTAGCGGCTCTTGTTCACTTTTTGGTGTAATACGCTTAATCAAACCCGCTGATATTAAGCCATTTCCTGTTTTTCTTTGTTTGTTACTCCTGGCTCTTTTTATGGAGTTTCCGAGTTCTTAAATTTCTATTTTTGGTGTCGTTTCAATTGTTATAATATCAACTTGATCAAGACGAGTACCATCTTTATATTATATAAAAACCAAGGATAAGGATAATGGCAACAAGACCGAGGAATTTGTAGAAAGTTTAAAAAATTACATAATCTCTAATAAGATGGAAAAAATAAGTCAAGATGTACTATTACGATATGTTGGTTGAAAGTATTAGGAAATCAATACCATCAATTATTAGAGAGAAAACAAAAAAGGAAGGAGAATCTAAAGATGGATATTAAAAAACGAGAACGGTTTAGATAAATAAAGAACAGAGCATCATGGGAAAAACTAGAATTGAATGTTATGTGTAAAGCAGTGAGAAGTCTTATAGATAAAAGCTATAAAGACATAATAATCAGCACACTGGAAAATTCGAACTCTCTAAGAAAAAATGAGAAAACTTATGTCGCAGGAATTAATCACAGGAAAAGTTAATTACAGGAATGATGGACGAGAAGAACATTATACATCATGATAGGAAGAAAATTGTTACGCTAGCTACGGAATATTACACAAATCTGTACGCAGTATCAAGTGTTAGAAGAGTTTGGGAAGATTATAATGGTAACGAAGACGTCTACCATTTTTTAGATATTGAGATAGAAAACGCGATAAATCAATTGAAGGATAAAACCCCGGGAAGTGATGGGATTACAAATGAATTAATAATTATTGCGAAGGACGTATTAATGAATAAAATCACAAGTTTATTCGATAGAGTATCGTTTACAGAAAAAATACCTTAACAATGGAATGAGACAGAAATAATATTATTACATAAAAAAGGAAGTAAAGATGATATGAATAACTGTAGAAGTCTTTTAAATAACTTTTTATGAAATATTTGCTAAAGTATTATACGCGCGTCTAGTAAATCAATAAGATGATCAACAGCCTCCTGAACAAGCAGGTTTCCGCGCAAACTGCACCACTATAGGATAATTTGTATATAATACAGCAGTTAATAGGCGAATGAATACGAAGTAGAAATATTTTTTGCATTTGTCGACTTCCAGAAAGCCTTTGATATTCAGTAGACCGTAATTTCTTCTAGGCTTCTTTGGAAAAGCAAGGGATACATAAGAAATATATATAAGATTAATAAAGAATAGTTAATACTCAGGGGAAAATAATATTGGATCAGATCAGGAAGGAGAAAGATTTCCATTGAAAAAAGGAGTTAGGCAAGTGGACCTCTTGCCCGCAGTTTTATTTAACGCGGTGTTGGAACAACTATTTAGAAGCCTATCATAGGGACTATATAGAATAAACACCAATGATGCACATTTATAGCTGGGCCAGAATATGTATAGAATGGATTTCATTGGATAGTAAAAGGAAAATAAAGAGACCAAAAAGACGATGTCGTCAAATACGTGGGGAGTTGGATGCGGAAAGCAAGAGATAGGACGATTTGGAAGAAAATGGATGCTGCATATATATCTTGAAGTAAAAAAAAAACCAACAAAAAAAGAACCGAAGAGTCCTTTGCTCAAGGTAGGGTTTCATTATTATTCAACTTTGATTATTTTGTATATGTATTTTTAGAATATTCAACTGAAATTAATGATTTATTTATTTATTTATAAAAAGAAATATTAAAATTACGTTAAAACGCTTACCGTTTGCGTCGTGGCTACAATTCTATTAGGTACGACATAATTGTTCATATTGTTGTATAGGATACTTATTAATGGATTAACCCGACCACACAATCCTCTGAAGTCGTCCATATCAATCGCCCACGTCATCGCTCCACCGTATCCTTTTTCTTTGATGAAATCCATCTTATATTGGACGCTTTTATCATTTTCAAAACCGACCCATTGAGTTTCTGCAAAGATAGAATAAAACATCGTTTTTTAATGATTTTTTTTTTCTATTTACGAAAATCTCAGCCTATCAATTTTTGAAGTTTAAACATCTTATTGGATAATTATTCATTTCCACCTGACAAAGTATTAGCATTTATTGAAAACTAGCTGACCTGACGAACTTCGTACGGCCACAGAATCAATAAATTTATTAGCTTATTTGCTGAATTAAATAAAAAAATACCGATGGAGAATTAGGAATTACACAAAAAATTTAAAAAACAAATTTGTAAGGAACCTTAAATGATATGCCTAACTTTTTAATTTTTGTAGATTTATTGAACTTAATTAAAAATTATACTTAATTTAAACGCGCGAGTTAATTTTAGTAACATTTATGTTATAACATAAAATCTCCACGTCTACTTTCTTTTAATGCCAACCTGAACCCCTACCTACCGTAAAAACGGCCAAAAAACCCAAAACCCTTTAACCTCAAATTTCTCGACGAGTATTTGCTATAAAAATATGGTAATACCATTATTAGACGCGTATTTAAATTACTCGTAATTTTCGTTTAAACAATTTTCCTCGATTTCGAATCCTTCAAAAATTATTGCGAAAAATCGAAAGGTTTTGAAAATTTTCCAATTCAGTTTGAATTTTTTTTTCGCGGTTTTTTTCACTTTATTAGGTAGATATTATATAGAAATGACTATTTCCAGGGTCGAAATTGTTTAAAAATGTTTACATCGCGCGCTATGCCCTGCCAAAGATGGCAAGTCGCCAATTTTTAAAAATTCGTAGCTCGAGACCTATCGATCGTAATCAAAAACTGTTTTCTGTTTCGAATTCGTCATTTTAATATCTACCAAATCGATTGTATAGAAATTTTTCAAAAATCGAAATTCAAAAAAGTCACCCCCAATTTTTTAAATTATTTTCAAACCTTTCAGGCATTTAATAAGCTTGCAAAATTCCAATCGGATAAGCGGTTATAAAACGCGAACAAACAAACAAACAAACACGTTTTTTTATATATGTAGGTACATAAATGTAACTAAACAACCGAAAGTCAGTGATAAAATAAGCAGACAACAAAACAAGAACGTGGTCGAGACATCTCATCGTTCAGCTTCAACATAAATCGTTTTCAAAAATTAAAAAAGAAATTCAAGAAAGTGTAAAAATAGGAGGATGGTGTATTAGAATTATAAAATTCGGATTAATTTCAGACACCGGGAAAGGGTTATTAACGATAATAGAAAAATTAAACAGCGTAGCGGGTAAATATTGAACGGGAAAAAATATTGAAAAAACAAAGGTGTAATGTGGCAAAACGCTAGACGAGATGAATATATCGATCAATTGATGAAATTTAGAAATTACTTCAAATATTTAGGACACATAATAAAAAAAAAAAATAAAAACGTATATTTTAGGAAAGAGATCCGGCGAAGAATTGCAATAACTAAAACGGTGTTTACAAGAAAAAGGCAAATAATAACAAAAAACGCGCTGTCTATGAGATGACGAAAACTTATTTTGTTAAGTCGTATACGTGACAAGTAGCACTGTAACGTGGCGGAAACATGAACCTTAAACAAAAGAGATTTACAGAAAAATGAGGCTTTTGAAACGTGGTGCTGACGAACATGCTAAAAATGTTGCAGATTGATAAAATTCTAGTTGAAAAAGTTTTTAACCGAGTGAAAGGGAAACGTCATTCCCGAAAACGATTAGAAAAACAAGAATAAAATAGATAATGTGTTAAGACACGATTGCGTATCATCGAAAGATATTTACCTATGTACTGGCCCAAAAGGAACACCTAGACAGACAGCAGAAAGAAGCGAACATCAAGAATTACATTGGACTGAAAAGGCTAACAGAAGAGAAAAAAAACCGAAGAATTTGAATCATAGGGGTGAACCACTCTGATATACCGATTGATTGACCAGAAATAGCTTCGGGACGGACTTCTATAGATATATAGATTAGCAGCGATTAACGAATATAATTTTTAACGTTAAAATTCCGAATTCTGCGTTTTTCTTCTTCCTTACACTAATATTATTTAATTTCTCGATATTTACGGTCGTTAAAAAACAATTTTCCGGCCCCAAAAAAAAAAAAAAAAAAAAAAAACTCGCCGAGTTAACCTAGAACTATATTTAGAAATATTAAACCATAACTAAAGTGGGGCTAGTCCACGGTTGACGGATAGTTATGTAGATTAGCAGCCAATAAAACATCAGTGGATAAGCGTTCGCAGACCAATAAGGTCTACGGGAGGAAAGTCTCAGCTAGACGATTTAAACTATCTATTTATCTAGTATAAGATTTTTGAGAAGGTGGTGGAATATGGACATATTTGTACCGTTATTTAGTAGTCGATGGGTAGTGTAGAAGGGTGTACTGTATATTGCAATTATGCCTATACTATCGACTATCGGGAATTTCCATATACGATGCTAACGACAGAGATAACATGATGACGAGATTAGATTGTCTGTCTTTCCATTGTACATGTTAAACTTATACGTTTCCATCACTCGTTCGTCAGGACACGTCACGAGGAATATTCTAGTCCGTCAAAGTTTCTACTCAAAATATCCTGTCACTTTGCTGTATTCGTGTTTCGGTACTCCAAGTTTAAAATGGTTAAAAAAAAAAGGAAAATGAACATATTTATTTTGTAAAATTTCGTAAAATACGAATATCTAATCAGGAACCTTTTAATATTTTGTAAACATTTTCCAATAGAAGGAACGATAAATAAATATATTTAAATATATTTATATATATTTATATATATATTTATATATATATTTTTATATATATATATATATGGCGTAGCCAGGGGGTGCTTTTGGGGTCTGACCCCCCTTGGAACCAATCTGATAATAAGAAAATATACTCGCTGTTAAATGCAGTTTTGCATTTGTTAAACCTATTTTGTTTTTTTTTATTTTCATTTATTTTATTTAAATTTCGTTGTTTTCAGAAGTAAATAAATAGTTTTGTAATATAGGAGGTACTAGAAGAATTTTGTAGAACAACGCGAAGAATAAATTTTAAATTTAATTATGTATTATTACTTCAAAAAATATAAAATCGTTATTTATCGTTTATTTTTTCGCGGAATTTATTGTACTTTGTAACCATCTCCCTCTGTCTTCAATAAGATACTACTAGTGTGTTCCAGTGACGTTAAATATTTCTGCCGTCTATTGCTTCTAATAGAATTACATATTCGACGTCTAATAAGTATAAAAGTAAGTCCGGTGCTTAGGGCTTGCAGTTTAACCTAATTGAGTTTTAATTATTTACTTAAAGTTCAATTTAACTCGGGTTTACTGTAATAATTTAGTTTTGTTTGCACCCCCTTCTTTAAACAAGTCTGGCTACGCCACTGATACATATATATATATATATATATATATATATATATATATATATATATATATATATATATATATATATATATATATATATATATATACATAAATAATTCATTATCGTCCTATTGTTCGTTGCTGAACGTCGTGACTAGCTATTGTACGTTTATTTTTACGTACAAAATAACTAGCATTCAAGGCGCTATTTTTATATGCGACGCAGATGTATACGATGTTATAGAAAGTGGTGTGCCACTGCCTTCTCCGTCATAATTAAGAAATAAATAACGATGAAAAACTTTCTATGTCGCCTGTTAGTTTCGAACTATCGAGTTGACAGTCGAGCACTCTAGCTATTACACCACCGTGACATATAATACATGTATAAAAAAATGTATACATGTATAAAAAAAGCAACGAAATAAAGTTATCAGTAAAAATTAAATAATCGTAAATAATTATAACAAAGATTTTCGGCAGGTACGTAATTTTTCGAGCTGCGGATAACTTAATTAATAATAAACAGTAATAAATTAAATTACCGATACCGATGACAAATGCGATGTATAAGAAATATAACGAATTAATAACAAAAAACTGATATGTTTGTCAACGGGTATTATTACAGTAAAATCACTGATTGCGAATTATTATAATTAGGCTTTTTAGCAGTTAGATATTTTCAAGTTATAAATAACGTAACTAAACAAGAATAAATTATCGCTAATAAAAATTACAAAATTACATTTTTTTTTTTTAACATTGTCGGTCAAAATCTTATTTTTCAAATCAATTTAATAACATTATACTTAATATATACATTATGTATTCTACATACTTAATCCGATGACTAGAATCCTAACCGTATTATAACATTTATACATATTAATTATAACATTTATACATATTAATTATAACATTTATACATATTAATTATAACCGGATCGCTGTATTCAGCGTTGAATCGTTGGCCAGCTTCTACAATATGGCCCTATCGAAGTCTCTTCTTACCTTTAATCGCGTTATCTTTTATGACGTCGCTTATAAATGTCATCGGAAGATTTCATCGCACGATACGCATTAATTATCATACGCAGCATAAGAGACAAAAATGATATATAAAAGTATACTTAGTTAAAAAAATCGTATTTAATAAATTTAATGAATACATATATATATATAAATATATATATACATACATATTTACCTTTATAAGCGTACGGACATTTTCCTACATCGTCCCATTTAACTGTCCAGTTTTTTTCGTCTTTTAACATCAAGCATATCTACGAAAAATGATAGAAAACTGAAGTAAATTAATTATATTTGGTGAAATTTAAAAAGAAAATCCCAATTACGTCATCTTTTGTTTACTAAAATAGATTAATTTATAATAACGAATAAAAATAAAAATAATCATAATAATAACAGTAATTAAAACAATAGACGATATATAACAAATATAATTAGATTAAATTTAATTATAAAACAATTCAACTTTATCGCGTCTAATTTTTTCCAATCTCCGATAAACCTAAGTGTATCATTTAAAAAGGAATCTAAACGTATAATAATAATTATTAGATTAGTCTAAATATTTTTTTTATCTCTCGGATTGATGTCTATCGTTAAATCAGCGTTTAAAGAATATTGGAAAGTTAATCGGAATAATCCGTACAATATTACATGCCTCATAAATTTACCCAACCTACTAGGTGGTTGCTGTAGGTAGGTTTTTAAATTTTGTCTACTCGGTCATTTCCTTGCAGCTCTTTATGTAGGTTATGCTTCGGACAAAATCATCTTCCGGCTACACTGTTTAAAATGCACTTCGTCCTTTTTACTTAATCGTATTTTGTACGAATGTTCCAACCTCTTGACATATAATCAACTCATCTCTTTCAGTCAATCTTGACCCGTGTCAATAACCGCTTTTGATAAAGAATATTTTTATTCGTTTGTATTTAAAATTAATGAAATATTTAATTAATTGTTTATATTTTCCGCGCTATTCATTATTATTATTATAAAGTAATCAAAATAATTGATTACACATTTGTAGAAGTTTTATATTAATATCGGGCCAAAATTTCTTTCGCATTGATCGCGACTTTGAGCGTTACCGATAGTGCGAATGCTTATATTGTTTCTCATTTGAGCATATTTTACACCGGGCCGAGATCGGAGAGCGTGACTGTACCTATAGTGTGAATCAAGCCTAAAAGAGAAAGAACAAAACTTACTATCGTATTAGATCTGATAAATTGGCTACTCTAAATCGTTTCATCTACGCAGCAGTCACTCGTAATCTGAGAGACTCGTCAGTTGGGTCGATTTAGGCATCGAAATAAAATCGATCGATATGAAATTTATAAATAAAAATGGGACCACTTAGCCCAAGAATAAAGTGAAGTATCATCCCGTGTAAAATACACTTGAACTTTTAAAAAACCTTAACAACGATTTTATATAGTCGCACTTCCTACTAATACGGCTGTAAAAAAATGGGAATGCCTATTCGGATATGAAAATATTAATAAGATTCGTTCCCAAACTTAAAAAAAAATATATATATATATATGGAAAGATGAAGTCGTATAACTCTTTTAGATCATTCAGTGGTTGTGACTTAAAGTTAGATATCGTACAGTCCCTTTATAAATACGAAAGTAATCGAGAAAATAAAGATATTATAAACTTATAACGAAGAACGATAATAATTTAACAATAATAATAATTTATAAAAACGCATTGCTGTAATTCGTAATGTTAATTCGTCGGTATTAAATTTGATTAGTCAAAAACTATAATTAAGAAATGAATCCGTTCTAAATAGAAATTAAAATAATTCTACCGCGATAATAAATATTAATTGCAACATTTAGAATTTTCGCTAAAATGAAATGTTATCAATAAAGTATGTGTACGAACGGTTACGATAATAACGTATCACAATATACGTACACACAACACACACACACATATATATATATATATACATATATATTCAATAAAATTTATACTTACCTCGTAATATGATAAAAATCCTTTAGCATTTGTATAATTTCCTGGTTTACCTCCGCCTGCATCTTTATTAATGAACGTACCCATTCTGTAATCCGTATTGCTAGGGCTTAATGTAAATGTTCTGCCATAAAAAGGTACACCGACGACTAGCTTTTTCGGAGGGCATCCTTGGTCAACCCACAATTGAAGACCATCGTGCTGTATTTGAACAATAGTAAATTATATATATATATATATATATATATATATCATTATGCCTATATCGACCCACTGGTGGGTGTACGCATGTCTCAGACGTTTCCAAAGATTTCAGCCCTGTGCCACTCGGATGCAATTGGTTACTGCATGTTTGGCAATGTCGTCTCGCCGCCGTGTTGTTTGTCTGACCCTTTTCATATATATATATATATATATATATATATATATATATATATAGTCGAAGCCGCTTATAAGTGACAAATTGGGTGGTGATCATTTGTCCCTCATAAACACCTGCCCGTTATAAGCGAATTTTTTGAAATCTCTTATTGAAGTGGGTGGTTGCTTCAAATTTACAATTTAATAAACGTTATTAATGCGTAGTAATATTTATTTACAAGGAAATTAAGTGAAAAATACATAAGGCGTACGTAAAGTAAAAAATACAACAGAGAAGAGAAAATTTACGTAATTCTCACGGAACTGAGCTAAAATAATAATCAGGTAATCGAAGAGACAGAGAGCGGCGATAAGGAAAGAAAAAAACAGTATAGCGTCAATGAGAAAATATTCACGTCATAAACAAACGTAATAAATAAAAATCGAATAAAAGTAAACAAAAATCGTCATTCTTCCAAGAATCACGGTGTGGGATATTTGGAAAATAATAAAAAAATGGTCTCCTACGTGCTGACTTCGGTATGTGGATGACACATTCTTGATTTGCCAGCATGATGACGAAAAACTGGGTGAATTTTTGATGAATTTGAACATGTGTTTCAAAGTAACATAAGGTTAACAATGGAACAAGAAAAAAAAGTTAGAAAATTATATAATTCCGTGTTCATAAAACCTACACAAACCAATAAGTATGTGCAAGTCGCACCACTGTCCGAGTCAAAAAATATGAGTCTACATGGCTTTTTTTTTACACAGAGCCAAACCTATTACCTTAAAGAAAGAAATGGGGAATATAAAAGATGTTTACGATCATTAACGGTTTTGATAAGAAGGAATGCATTCGAATCAAGAAGAGTGTTGCCGTTAATGTAGCGTTACCTTATATAAAAGTGAATTTTACGAAAAAACAAAGTTAGACCAGTATTTGGCACGTGTGAAAAAATAAAACAATATTTACAAAGCGGCAAGGATCGATCCTATAAAATGCATGTTGCAATAAAATTCCTCGCTCGTGCAGGTTGAGCAACATCGGGTGAACATGTAGAAGCATCAATCGAAGATTAAAAGAACATAAAGCAGCCTGTAAATAAAATAGAAAAGATACGTCCGCAATGGCTTCGCAACAGTGTCTAGGGAATCGTGAAATACAATTTGATGATTTTGAAATTTTATAAAAAATGGATAAATATAGCTCCGGAATTGTTCGAGAAGCGATTGAAATTTTTAAACATCCAAATTTTTTTGTAAAATTCCGATCTTTGAAAATTGCGATTTAATGAAATTAACTTAATAAGCTGCAATGGAAAATACAAGATGCATTTGCCTGAGCTAAACGTGTCGCTTCGGTTTTTCTTTGATACGGAAAAAGCGTTCGATTATACAAGTGTCACATTAAAAACATGATAAACGGATCTTACACAATAATGACCAATGAACAAAGCAAAACTGGTCGAGGAAGGCGCAAAACAGAAATGGTTGGAAGACGTTGCGGAATGCCTTTATTCAGGAGTGGATAGTTAAAAGTATATCGCGATCGTGATCACATCAAAGACAGTCTACGGGGTCATTGTATTCGAAACAACCTAAATTGTAGAGGATATGGAATTTAATGACCGAATAGGAAACACGCTGTTTTAAATAATCAGGGATCCGCGTTAGTCTACTCGATATTTAAACATTATCTGATTTAAAGTAAAATATTTATTTTTCGCCGACCACTTAATAGTTTCATACGGAATAATTTTGTAGTCCTAGAAAAGAAACTACAACAAAATGTCGAACGAATCGAGGAATGGACTGCCCTGAAAAAGATGCGTTTCAGACCACAAAAGTATCGCGTGCTTTAATTTACCGAGAGAATTTCGAATTAGTAGATAAAAAAATCCTTCGAATTAGTAGATAAAATCAAATCGACTTCATATAAATGGAGATTAAATTATTTTACGCGGTCCCGATAGTGAATAATAACCATAATAGACATATGCGGAATGTATATAGCAAACGCCCCTTACTAGGTACTATCAGTTACAACCGTTAGATTTCCACGGTTTTACTTTTTTAAAAACATTAATCGGAAAGGAATTATACTTATCAGCAGATTGAGATTGGAGTATTATTTGTTGACCGCCTGTTCTTTATGCAGCCTAGAGAAATTTATTGCCCTCTACATGCTGGACGTGCAATTTTCAATACTGATCACGTGTACTTCGAACGTCCTTCTTTAATAACATTACCCTCTGAACTATACCTTAAATTATTGCGCGCGTCTTACAATATATTGTGCCATCTTCATTTTGAGAATTTACATCTATTTCCGGATATAGAGAGAAGTTGTCCGCGTTTACAGAAATATGAGTTAGCACGTATATCACAACGAGTAGACTGTAAAAGGATCCCCGTAAAAAAAAATAAAAAGAATTAAAAAATTTAGTGGCGGTAATAATAATAATAAAATATTTTACTTTATCGGGAAACAGTACACGGTAAATATATAATAATAAAAAACATTACATACCACATTCAACGATGCGTAAGCCCATTGGTCATGAGGTCGTTTATACAGTGGACTATGGACATCGGCAAAACCAGCCCAATTTCCACGTAGATCGTAGGACATAACGTGAACGGCATCTACAATTCTACGATCCAATAATACAATTAACGAACATTTTATTTACTTTATATTTATGTATATATATATATATATATATATATATATATATATATATAATTTTCTTTTTCTTCTTCTTCCTTTATCACTCGAGAGGGCGTAGTGATGTTAAGAAACAGTCGTATATGTCATTGATCTACATGTTGGCCTATTGTGAGCAGCCAGCCTTCATGCATGTTTATGCCAATTAACGATTTTAACTGATGAGTGCCTATATATATCTTCTTCTTCTTCATTTACCATTATCAGGCCACTGCTGGACGAAGGCCTCACCAAACTTTTCCCAGACGTCGCGATATTGAGCTTCATCCCGCCAATTTGACCTGAACTTTTGGATTTCATCTTTCCACCGTATCCGTGGTCGTTATATAATGCTCGTTTGCTCTCAGGTTCCCACGATGTTGACGCACTTATACAGCGGTTTTCGGCTCTAGCCACATGTCCGCATCATCTCCATTTAATATGTTTAAAATAATACTTATTGCATCTTTAACTTTTGTTGTTTTCCGTATGCGCTTTGTCGTCCGTTTGTCCATCAGAGTGATCCCCAGCATAACCTTTCCATCTTTCGTCGATTAACTTTTATTTTTTGTTCCATTTTTTTTGTCAATATTCATATTTCACTAGCATATGTTAAAACTGGCATTACACACTGATCGAACATACGTCTTTTCAGGCTTATCGGTATTTTAACTTCCTTAATTATGCTTCAATGCCATCCATGCTAATTGTATTCGTCTGGATATTTCACTTTCTAAGTCGACTTTAATTAATTGTCCTAAATAAATGAATTTATCAACATAATATAATATATATAAAGTAAGTAAAATACTCTTTAATCGTAATACATTATCATTATAAACATAATCAACGAAGACAGGATCAATTTTTATTAAAGTTCGTTTTTTTTTTTTGAGCGCATGTTGTATTTTCTATTCTTCGTTTAATTTCTGTCTCTCAATTCCCATTATTTTGTTCCCGATTTCTTTTCTACGTCAGTTATTAGGTTAAATTCTTCTAGCTTACCCGCTAAAATGTTCAACCAGGTGCGAGTAAAGCTGCCAGTTATTTTTCATCGGCGGCAATTATAACCGTGTTATCGGCATAGCGCAGAACTTTTCGAACACCGATGTTAACTCCTCTATTCCACTTTTCGATAATCTGGCGCGCATGATCTATTCACCATAAATGTTAAATAATATAGACGACAAGATGCATCCTTGTCCAGCTTCTGTTTGTGTCCTAAAGCTTTCTGATATTTCATTCTCTAACGCTAACACGAACAGTTAACCGATGTAAATATTCCGGCACACCTATTAAACTTAATAGGTTACAATTTCGTTTCTGATAAATTTCTAAATTATGTTGCGTAGTCGTTTGTGACGTACACTTCGAAATAATAATAATAATAAGAAAAACAAACCTGAAAATAAACTAACGTATTATATAGAATCATTTACTTGCATAATCCTTCCACGTAGTATCCTTCCTGTAATCTGAACTTGGCCAACGGCACCGCTATCGTAATTTCCCAATTCGGATTAGCCTCGTCGAAAGCTCTTCGTAATTCTTCGATGAAGTAAAAGTAACGATCGCGATCGCTATACGATCCGCCGCGATCTGTCGCGCCCGGATATTCCCAGTCGACGTCGAAACCGTCAAAATCGAATTTCCTCATGTAATCTGTCGATAGTTTAAAAACAAATCGCGACTATTGATACCGTTTTAATAAAAATTACTTTAATTTTTTTCCCTTTAGTTAAATTGCACATAACTGATGGTGTAGCTATTTGGTAATTTTAATATTTTATGCAGATGGCATGATTAGCAGCCTACCAATCAGTAAGTGCTAAAAACAGTCATTAAATTTATCTCTTAAGTCCGTAGGCTTGATTCTGTTAAGCTGACGAACTTCCAGCGAATTTCGCCATGTTGTTCGGGTGCACCTCTAGTCTAGGAGCATAATTTTTTTCGTCGCTACATATTACTTCCAGAGCAAACTTCATTCGAAGGTCTTCGTGGACCATTAAGTTGGTGATGTATCACGGTGAATTAACAACCATCCGAAGGATTTTATTCTGCAACCGCTGAATAATCGATACGTTGCTATTTTTGGAACAACTGGTTTCAAAATTTGGTTGTAAATCAATCATTATTTATTTTCAGCGAGCACTTCCGATTTCTCGTTTAATAACCAGTACACCTGTCTCAAGTGCGCTTTGCTATTACGTGTTTCCTCTACGTTAGACGCTGATCAAGGTGCATACCGAGATGTGTTACATTTGATTTCTGTGAAATTGCAACACCGTTTAGGACTATATCTTCTGTTGGGTCAATTCTTCTGTTAATAAAGATTTTACTCGTGTTGATTTACTTTCATTGGCCTTGATCCTCCATAGGTTAAGTCAGACGAAACTTTGTTGAGTGCTACCTGGATGGTATTGCGCGCTCTGACGAGCAGAACACAAAATCGCAGTATCATTAGCAAAAGTCGCTACATCAGAGGGTGTAGGAATATCTGAAGTGTAAATGAGGTAGAGTGGTAGTCCCAGTACACTACCCCGTGGCACACCTGCTTTCACCGGATATATCTGATGAATCGTCTTCAAATTTCACATAAAAATACATTTCACTTAGAGATCCGAAGCAACTGATATAATTCATATGGAAAATGTTGCTTAATTTTGTGTAATAGACCACCATGCCAGACTTTGTCGAAAGCGTGGCTATGTCCAAACACACGGCATCGCAATATTTGTTTTCAATGTTTCATTAACTACGAACGTTAAAAATTATTATTATTTTCGTATACATACATACACATATATATAAGAAAACAAAAGTCATTACAATTATATTACAAAATATACGCAACATGCGACTTACACGGCTAGGCAGTGCATCTGAAGGATTTTATCGGCGGCAAGATAATGGAAAAAACCCACTTGGTAGACTTCGAACAACGTTCTCCGACATAGTGCTAAAAGAAAGGTAAACTTTCGGACAGAATTATGGCTATCAGAATCAATGTAGCCCAGTCAGAGGCAAGAATTATTTCATCTTATGCACCGCATACAGGGGAAACTGAAAAGGATAATTTCTGAGATGAACTCGGTGAATTCATACACAGCACACCAGAAAATGAACATGTATTAATAGGTGGAGACCGGCACGTAGGTGCAGCAAGAGATGGATATGAGCGATATCATGGAGGCCAGAAGGAAACAGGAACGAGGAGGGACATAGAATCCTGAAGTGTGCGGAGGAGCAAGATTTAATAATAGCAAATATTTCTTTCAAAAAAAGGCGAACGCACATCGTTACCTATGTTAGTGGAAACCGCTCCAGCCAAGTAGACTATTGACTCGTAAGGAAAAGAGATGTTAAACTTGTATTAGATGCTAAAGTAATACCATCCGAAGACATAGCACCATAACATGGAGTGCTAATTATAGGGATATCCTTCTACAAGTCGATAAGACCACTAGCAGTCGGCTAACACCCTCGGCAAGGATTAAGTGTGGACGAAATCACAGAAAAAGGACCAGTTACAAACAAAGCGGAAGTAATAGCGCCGATATTCCAGTTGAAGAACTGTGGTACAACATTATAAAACAAATACTGAAAAAAGCTACCAGGATATTTGGCATGATTAAGCCGGGGAAAAAGTACATCGATAAGTAAACATGGTGGTGGACAGAGGGAGTCCAACAAGCTATAAAAGCTAAGAAACAAGCGTTCAAGAAATGGCGGCAAACAAAAGATACTGAAAATCTAGAGAATTATAAGAGTCTTAGATCAGAAGCGAAATGTTTCTTTCATTTTTTATTACGGTACATTAATCTCGTCTCGTTTTCTACTCTTTGTTTTTGATTTTCTCCATCTAAGACAATTTTAGGTATCTTTTTGCAGCACCGTATTTCAAAAGCCTACTGAGTAAAATATTTCGACCCTCAAATTTTATTTGTTTATTTGTTTATTAAAATAAACAACAACAAAAAAGTTAAAATCACTAAAATTTTTTTTTAATAAAAAATCTAGGAGAAACAGGAGACAATTCATAATGAGATTTAAAGAACATTTAAATTCATACAGAAACAATGATGAAAAATCATTATTTGGAAAACATTGTATAGAATTAAAATACAAAATAAATGATATTAATCAAAATTATAAAATTTTACATAAAGAAAAACATTTAAAAAAAAAGAAAATACTCGAAAAAAATGGAAATAATAAAAGTAATTTATTAAATTCAACGATAAATTTTGATGAAGAATTAATTCTAATATGTACATTCTAAATCTCATTTTTATATTGAACAACTATTTTTTTATATATATTTTTTAATTTTTTTTTAAAATTTTATTTTACTTACTATTGATTTTTGTTTAATTATACATTTTATATTGGAGAAACTGTTTTTCGATTATTTTTTATTTTAATGTAAAAAATTTTATATTACCGATAAATGTTCGTATAGTTTACCACATTCACTGTCAGATTGTTTTATTAAGGCTGTACTTCATTTTGCTCGGTTTTTATGAATTGTAATCTTAAGATATTTTTTTATTTTATATTTTCTTTTTAAATATTCACCCGATAATGGCCTAACAGCCGAAAAGTTTCGTGATTTTTCATAAAGAAAAAAATTCTAGCGATTTTAACTTCTTTTTTCTTGTATATTTGAATAAAAAATCACCACATTCTTCAAATTATTTATTTATTTATTTATTTCTTGCAACGGAGCTCACACAACAGCTAAAATTATTTTGTTGTATATAGTATAAAATAACGATATAATTAATTTTATTTATTAAAATTATTAAATCCGGTTTACCTACGACGCTTCTGATGAACGAGTATCGTCTTTGTTTGACGGAAACCAGTTGAGAATATTTTCGACCACCTTCGCCCCAACCACCGACCGCTAATTCTAATTTCAATCCGGGATATGTATTTTTCAAGTTGGTGAAATTTTTAAAACCGTTCTGTTCGACGTCTATCTGAAATAGAAAGTTGAACAGATTTCGTCTCGATTATAACGGAATGTATCATTTATTTATCATTTATTTAAAAATTAATTCATTTCAATTCCGATTGTTTAACCGAGTAATTTATATTCGAATCTTAGGGAGCTCGGGGCCGCCCCCGAAATGAGGAAATAAAGAAATAATAAAGTATCGTAATCTGAATTACAGTAGATTCCCAAATTCAACGACCTATGCTCGAAAAAGTACGAATATTTTGTAAAGACTGAATGATTACACAAGTGTCGGTCATCTGAATGATAGTATGTTCCCCATAAATGATTGTAAGCTAATCTCCGGTTTCTCGATTTTTAAATAAAATTTCATTCAAAAATTTTGGTCCAGTAGTTTTTGAGTTATTCAAAAAACAACAAAACCGTCCGTCTTCTCTGGGTCACCATATATATACATATATATATATAATTTAAACAGTTCGATAAGCTATAATAAAATGATTTTTTACAGTCAGTTAAACGACCAACCCATTTTTAATTTAATTTAGCCGTTTGTTCAACATCTTACAGCTCGGCCATTTTTCTTATCCACGTATGCTCGCTTTATATTCAATATTACTCTTTCATATATATATATATATATATATATATATACGACAGCAGGGATAAAGTTACCCTTCATGTTATAAATAATTTAAAAAATCAATTGAAAAATTAGTTAAATCACTAACATTTATTTTCTTTTGAAAAACACCAAGCTTTTCGGCATTTACGCCATTATCGAGTGAACAATTTTTTTAAAATCATAATTTTAAAAGTATAAATTAAAAATAATTACTTAAAAATATCTGATGGTTAAACTGTATTCCATAAAATTTTATTCTGCTTGTCTGTTCTGTTTATTTTTTGAATTGTTGAAATTGAATATATTAACATCGACATATTTGTTTACTTGATTTTGTTTTTTTTATTTATTTTTTACGATATTGTTTTCTGGATTCTGCAAAAGTTGTATACTGACGGAATTTTAAATTTTCATTTACTGCCGCAATGTATGATATCCAAAAGTAAAATATAAAATATAAAAATATACAAAAACAACAATTTTTTAAAAAACACAATTTTACAAGTAAAATGAAAAATAAGTATTTGAAAGGAGATAATGTGTACAACGAGTCGTGAATAAAATTAGATTCAATAAATCTTCCGTCTAGTCCGTCTAAAATGGAATTAAAGTTGAAACGTAAAGACATGTATAAAAAAAACATTCGGAAGTAAGTTAAATGTACAAAAAATATTAATCAAACTTGTTACTAGATCGTTATCACAATAATCCGAAAAATTATTGACTACATTTATTCGAATTACAGATAAACTAACTCTAGAAATGTAGGAAATTTTTATTGGAGATCATAACGTATTCCGTGTTTGGTAAAAATACTTCAAAAATACTCTTATGAGATTTCTCTTGTTCATTTAATGTGACAAATTTTTTGGCTTTCCCTTTGGGATTTTCTCCCCCGGAATTTTTCTTCCTTCGTCGAAAGGCTAGATTGGTTGAGGCATATATGTCACAAGTGAGTTGCGGATAGTCTGCTGTTATTAATGCAGTTACAAAGCTTAACGGTATTTAATGGAAGGACACAAGCGAGCCCTCTTTCATTGTCCTATCAACAGTGTATTGTGAGTTCTGATTTAGCTCTCCTAATCGCCAAGCCAAATAGGAAATTATGACCCTGCACGTTCATTTCTACGCTGATGGGAGTGGCATCATATGGCGGCCGAGTGACTACTATCTACAGAAGGTGACTCCAGTTACAACAACCTGTGCCCGTAGGGCTTAAGATAGTTTAAAAACTTATTAATTAACCATAAACGTTTGTTTTGTAATGAATAAATTTCGTTTTTGATTCGAAATAATCAAAAAACTCTGTTTATTAACCGAAATCGTTTGTAATAAATACATTTTCATCGATTTGAAATAACCTAAACTTCTAAACCGATTACGACAATATATTACTGTGTTTCATTATTACCACTACCGCAGTAACGAATCAACATAATTAACGTTTTGTTCGCTGTCCTGTATTTAGGTAAGCAGTTAACGTATGTATGACAGTTGTAATGGCAAACCGTTACGGTAAAATATCGCACCGTTACTACACTACCGTCCCGTTACTAATGGCGGCCGGTTTTAAAACTATACGCATAATATGGAAAAAAACCTAATCTCTGTGCATACTGTAGATGAAATTTATCATAGCTTATTACCCGTTGGGCTAATTAAGTAAGGCGAAATGACTCCGGAAATGACCCAAACTTGTTTATAATATCTACTGAATTCCATACTTTTCCTATTGTAAGCTAAGGAATTCTAAATTTTTATTTTTATTTTTTTAGTTTGCTTAATCGAATCATATTTAAAATTTACATTTGTTACTGATGCTCTAGCTGTGCAAAGTTAATCAATTTCGACTATATATATATATATATATATAATATATATATATAATATCTTCTTGTGTGGTCGTAATTCCCCAAAGAAGTGACCATTGCACTACAGCCTCTTCAATTTCTTTCCGCAACTCCTTCCGATTTGCAGCCACCCCAGTCTGTAATTGATTTCTTTAAAACGTTCCGGATGGTATCTGCCCACCTGCGCGTGAACGAGTCATCTGCATTCTTCCACCAATTATTTATCGCAGCATCCAATGTTCGCTGCGCATGATATGACATATATATATATATATATATACACACCATGCGAAAACAATGGTTCACTTTTTTTGTCTAATTTTCACATGTATGGTGCAGCGCACTAATCTGCCTCTTATTAATATTAACTTTTTAAATTAATTATTACTTTTACACCTATTTCTCCGAATAATGTAAGTTTAACCTATTATTATCACATAACTTTGGCTACGTTATAAGTTGGATTCGTGTACATACGAATTTAATGAACAATTTAATGTTTATACACGATGTATGCGGTTACTCGTGGACACTTATGTATGTTATGCGTACATATATATATATATATATATATATAAGAGAATATATGGGTAGGAGTGTATCATTTTACTAAATTCAGTATGCACACACATATATATATATAAGCATATATGTTGTTATGCATTCTTAGATATATCTTTAGGTAACAAAATAGGATAAACATTCAAATATTAATTGTACTGATTTTGATGTTAATGTTTAGAAATTCATGAAGTTGCGCACATGTTGGTTATTTTCAATGTTATAATATGTTGACTTGCAGGTAAAACGTGCATGTTTCACGAGCGTCTTAAATTAGATATAGGTACAGAATATCATATTTGCTTAGGCTTACTTTAGATTACTATACGTTGTCCGCTTTATAAAAAACGAGTAAAAATGATTCATTACCTCCGGATCCAAAACCAGAACTTCCCACGTCACGTTACTGACTCCTATAAAAGAATACACGACATGAGTACACAAATCTCCCGGTATATCATCAATGACGTATCTTCCAACTCCCGGTCGATATATAGCCCAGTTACTGAAATAGCAAACTACCCTGGCATTTTCACCTGCCAAAAAAAATTACCATAAAATTGTATTATATATATATATATACTATATACAATAATAATAATTCTTAATAATCATTGTTCTGTTTCCATCGTTGTCGAGTATAGGTGCCGGTTTACAGTTATTGATGTTTTCATCGAAAATCGGACACCAAGTCGATTCGACGATTTTCCCGGGTAGTCACATTTGTGACAGACTATCTAATGTTGGAGGCTTGCTATAGATATATCGCGTAGTTACGCGTTACAAATTAATCGAAATCAATTATAATTAATTACGTTTCTGTTTGCGTAAGAATGAACATTTTACGATGTTTGATATTCATCCTCTAAATCGAAAATCAAATTTTATTTATTCGATCACGAGAAAGTATGACAAAGCTCCTTTTAATCACGACTTTATGTCACCAATACCATCAACTGATGATCATTCCGCGCTGTGATACATTCCCTGCACTCTTTTGTCACTTCTTCTGTATTATTCTAGTAGCGTGCGTGAATTTTAATTTTTCTTTATTGATTATTAATACAGATTTAGAAGAGCATTGGAGTCGAAATCCATCTTTTCTATTGAACTTATCGCTATTTTATCATCGATATGTATCTTCATTAATAATACAGTATTACGAGCTGTCCGTGGAGGACATTTAGCAACATTACGCGAAATACAGCGTTGCATATGGAAGCTATCGTTACTATAGCCTTCGCGGAAGTTTATTTAATGATTCACCGCTTATTAAATTTAAACCTAGTTTGATTAATGCTCGTGAAGAGGTGCCGACTTAATTGTTGAAAGACTGTTTATAAATGTTCGTAGTTCTATGTCTAGACTTGTCTCTACTGTTTCCTCCTTTTATGTTTATCATAGGATGTGACTTACCATTGGTAATTTTTTCCCTTCTCGAACTAATTTACTCAACATACTTTTCAGCTGTCTGATTGTGCGCGCAGGCAATTTCCATCGTCTGCGTAACGTATAATTCTAACGTAGGCATTTTTTATCCTCGTATTTTTCATGATTTCCTCGGCATATATGTTAAGTAATCTTGGCAAGAACGGGCATCCATGCCACACCCTCTTTCGCTACCCGGACATCTTTTAACCGAGACTTCGTCTTGTACCGTGACGTCCGCGATCTGTTCCCCAGTATACTGCTTTAATTATCGACAGCTCTTCGATATTTTTCAGTATCTGTATCAATTCTCCGTACTTTATTCGATCAAACGCTTTTTACATTTCGGTCATCGTTAAGCGATTGTTGTATTATTATGTTTAATAATGCTTTCGCGTCTATGGTGTGCTTTTTAACGACAAATCCGTACTACGTGTTACCGAGCTTCGTTTCAAATTCCCGCTCAGTTCTCGTGTGAATTATTGAGACAAGTATTTTAGAGTACGACTCATTAATGTAATTAGTCGATACGGGCTGCATTTTTGTGGCGATGTTTTCTTAAGAATCGGTATAATTATCACGATTTCGAAATCAGTAGTTGCTCTTCATCGTTTATTCTATTTAATAACATTAACAATTGTTCTTTGTATTCAGACTATGTTCGTGAGGACTTGTCTGTGGCTTTGTTATATCTTGTTCTTTTTTTATCGCATTTTTTGGTACATATCTATTTACGGCACATCTTCTCTTATTCTAAGGGTCCATTTTCAATTCGAGTAATGTTCCGGCTATGTATATTCCATCTATATATCTTCTGTATCTTTATTACCCCATGAATTTAAGGTATACAACTGCCTTTGTAGTTGTTTACCATTGTTGCAGAAGTTTCATCCGTACTATAGGATGTTTTAATTAACCGTTTAATTTGATTATTAACTGCAGAAGGCGAAATGAAGGGCGCTGATTCTGAGGAGCTCTGTGCTGTAGTTTGGAGTTGATTTTTAACGTATTTCTTTATTTTATAGCAATTAAGCGCTAAAATATCATTTTGTTTACCAATGTTAGAGAAGTGAACGCGAGTAACTTTATCTTTTAATTGAAATACCGAATGATTAGTTGTGTAGGATCCTTTAATTGAGGTACTAACTGGGGTTGTTTCGTTAACTATTTAAAGGTTTCCCGTGGATTATTATTTTTTTAGAAGTTAGTGTGGATAAATAATTGTTCCAATTTATGTTTTTCCAGATGTTTAACAAAAATGTCAAAAAATTTGAATAGAAATAGTAACTTGCCTTTTTTAATCATTTTTAAGAGATATGATTCTAGTAATGTAACACGGTATGTTACCAGTTTTATGGTTGAAGGGGGAACAGATATTTTAGGAATGTTGGTAGCTCTCAGTCTGTAATCGATCGGGCAAGTGTACGGACTGTTGTATCTATTTCCCATAAGGTGCGGAAAGTTTCATTCAGGTTGATATTATTATTGATAAAAGATTTCAAACTACTTCAATCAACATTTTTACACTGACATATACTACGTATTGTATAAGTAGTATCATTAGATTATGATTAGATGACGAGCGGGATAATCAAGCTGGGATCGAAACATTATTAAGCTCTGGGACTAGTATTAAGTCTATAAGACTAGGTTTATTATTATTCTGAAGAGGAATGTAAGCGGGATCGATGCAGTACATTATGTCCCAGTAAAGTTTTGCTAACATTGTTAATAATATTTTATCGGAACTATCGTTACTAAAATAATTGTAAGCCCCGTGTTTACTGTTCAGATTTTCTATAACGGTAACACGTGAATACCGATTGAAAATCAAGTCATACTCGAAGTGCTTTTTATTACTTGTAAACGCTGAGTATGCACATTGAGATATCTTCACAGGCAATGCAGGTAGTGCGATATCTTTATTATTAATACTAAACTATCTAAGTACAACGAGTAAAAAATCTCCTCACGTCATTAAAAACGAACTATGTAAATATTGCATTGTTATCTTCAATGATCAACTATTATATACTAATACACGATATATTTCCTCTCCTTTTAAATTACAGGTTTAATTGATTTGTTTTTTTTTAAATGTTCGCTGAATCTTTTTAAAGCGCCTTCTGTGTGTTTGCGATTCCCGTCGACTCAACCTGTAATTGAAATAAGATCATTAGAAGGAGTAGCATGAGATAGGAGCAGATTTAATAGTCTGAATGACTAAACTACAAGGTGTAGAATTTCAACTTTTTTTCCCCCATCGGAATATGTTTCTACCGCTGAATTGTGTACCATTTTCGAGAGGCTTTCGAGCTCGGCATCATTATGTCCGAGCGTATTTGTCTATTTCAAGATAACTTTCACCGCGACTGTCTAGAACTGAAGATGGCGTTCGTCTGTTCGTTTGTCCATTTGATGACGAATAAAATGGTACCGTTGTTACGCGTGCGACGTCGTATAGTCCCACGGGCTGATGAAACCTGCTCTTAGGAATTAGGTTTTCCAGCATCGCCATTATAGGTGATGTTGTATTATGAACTTGAAATACTTTAGAGTATGCAACTGCGATGAATATACCGCGTGAAGGGGCGATCAATGTGCATATATGATTTTACTGAACATTCTCAGTAATGTACAGGAGAATCTTGTTCGTTTGCTGGCATTGCGCATTCAGTTTTACCAGTTATTCCATATTTGCGTCTATCTTTGGTCAATACACCGTGAAGCATGCTCGGCTTTCACTTTTACTAAAACTAGGCGTGCTCCTACACCTAGGCGATGCAGTTCCCTTAGAATATATTGTCGATATTTAGTAGAAATATATAATCGAATTAAAGAAAAATGCAGCCTCG